>LGSM01000580.1:0-18458 GCA_001314345.1 Phytophthora multivora
GGGTCATTGGAATGGACCAACAACTGAACGTTCCCACTCGGACAATGCGCCGAGACCTGCTTGCACATGGCGTGCAAGCGTTTCAGAAATCTTGTCTTGGATGTTTTGTAGTTACTCAATACAATGATGCGTTGATTCGTTGATTTGAGTTGTTATGTATTTTCATGACTGACAAAGATTTGTTTCACCGGTATCAAATTTCACTGACTGAGGGCTGCCTCGCGCAGATTAAATGTTTTCGCATCAGATTATTCATCGTGAACGGCTACGTGATGCATTTCATATCAGCAGGTGCAACCACTGCTATCGGCTTGCATTGATGACGACGTCCGCATACCTTTGGGCACCCACAGATCCGCTGATACAGTCCATAATTGAGCTATCAGAACTGTGCGGCACTCTTGCAGCGGAGCAAAGAAGCAGACACGGACAGATCTCACAGTTGAGATTCTCACATGTAGCTCGAACATAAATTCAGCGTTCAGTTTTTTATGGGAAAGCTGCATCCGCCCAAAATAATACTTTTGTAATCAGAAACTTCAAAGATCGCGAGATCTTCAAGGATTGGGGATCTTCAAAGATCGTTAATCCGGTCCTGGCTCACGGGACTTTGGCATGACAAGTCGATAGGCGCGCGCTATCACGATTGCACCCGCTTCAAGGTTCCATCCGTCATGTTGGCCGAAGCGCGTGCTGTACATGTACATGCAATCACCACTGTGCGGCGCACGGCTCTTTGTATCTGTGGGCGTGGGCCATTGCACCCAGCATCCCGCCATTGTCTTCACGTCGAATTCAATCATTTTCGAATTCATTTCCTAGTGCTCAAAGACACCTGTCCGACAAGAATAAAACGATCGAGATGTTCACGTCGTGGCTGACTCCGCTAGTGGTCGCCGCACTTGGATTTGTGGGATACCAAGTCGCCGCCGACGAATGGGATTCTCGTGTGGACGAGATCATGTCCAGCTACGAGACCGACGACCTCATTGGTGAGATGTCCCAGATCGCCATCTACGGCCTTGTCGACTCGGAAGCCAACGTCGTAGAGGGCAAGGTGCGCGCGTTCGCCAAGCTCAAAGTCGGATCGTACCTTGGCGGTCCGTTGTGGCGCGGACTGTACGATCCGGCCGTCGTGGGGTGGGCGTGGACAGCACAGGAGTACCGCGATGCTGTGGGGACGATCCAGAACATCACGATGGAGGAAAACGGAGGTCACCCGATGATCTTCGGACTCGACTCGGTCCACGGCGCAGCGCTGGTGAGCGGTGCAGTCAAGTTCGGACAGGAAATAAACGGTGCCGCGTCGTTCAACCCCGACCTTGTGTACGAAATGGGTAGGATCACCAGCCGCGATACTCTGGCAGCGGGGATTCCGTGGTCCTTCGCGCCAATTCTCGACAAGTCCAGTAACCCGTTGTGGGCTCGAACTTACGAGACGTTCGGAGAGGATCCGTACACTATATCGGTCATGGCGGACGCTGTAGTTCGCGGTATGCAGAGCATCAACGGAAGCGCCGCGTGCTTGAAGCATTTCATTGCGTACTCCAAGACACCCACAGGTATGCTGCCCCATTCTTTAGAAAGAAATGATGTTGTACTGATCCGAAGTTTTTTCAATTAGGTCATGACAAGGACGGCGTCACACTCACTGATTTCGATCTACTCAACTACTACGCGCCGCAGTTCAAAGCCGGCTTCGATGCTGGGGCACTTACCACAATGGAAAACTACATCTCGGTGAACGGTGTCCCTACGATCGCCAACCCGAAATTAATGACCGATTTGCTCCGGAACGATTTCAGCTTCGACGGTGTGTCGGTCTCCGACTATGCAGAGATCAACCAGCTCACGGACTTCCATCGGACGGCCCGTTCGGAGGACGAGGCCACACGACAGTCGCTCGAGCGAACAACACTCGACATGAGCATGATCGCGAGCGATGACAGTTTTATCAACGGGACGAAGCTGCTTGTTGAACGAAACCCCGACATTCTCAGCCGCATCAAGACATCGGCACGCCGCGTGGTGAAGCTCAAAGTCCAGCTTGGGCTGTACGATAACGCACTGCCAGGTGAAGAGTACCTCGACCTGGTTGGAAACGATGACGACGTCGCTGCGGCGCTCGAAATGGCCCGCGAATCGATCATTCTTCTTCAGAACAACGACAGTATCCTGCCACTATCTACCAATGCGTCGATCTTCTTGACTGGCCACACGGCGGATCGTATCGCCTACCAGTGCGGAGGATGGTCAGTGTCCGGAAAGCAGACCACCAGTACGTACGACGTCTCGGACGATGCTTTCCCCCACGGCGTCTCGGTCAAGGACGGTCTGGAAGCGATCGCTGGTAACGGCAGCATCACGTACTTTAACGGATTGCACTGGAACGGATCGTATTCGGAATCCGACCTTGCCCAAGGTAAGGAGCTGGCAGCAAAGTCGGAGTACTCCATCGCTGTCATTGGAGAAGAGCCGTACCATGAGAAGACCGGCGATCTGGACGATTTGGCTCTACCTGCGGGTCAAATTGAATACGTCAAGGAGATCGCGTCAACTGGTACCAAGGTCATCCTGGTACTCTTCGAAGGCCGACCGCGTCTGCTTGGTGAACTGCCTGAGAACGTGTACGCTGTCATCGACGGACTTTTGGCGTGTGAATTGGGCGGAAAAGCCATGGCCGAGATCATCTACGGCCAAGTGAATCCCAGCGGGCGTCTGCCGATCACGTACCCCAAAGACGCAGCCAACGTCGCCATCCCGTACAACCACCGCGTCACGACCCAGTGCGGCGACTACGAGGACTGCGATATGCAGTGGGACTTTGGTCACGGCCTGAGCTACACCACGTTCGAGTACTCCGACCTGACACTCAGTACGTCCAACGTGACGTCAAGTTCAGATTCGATCGACGTGTCCGTGACGGTGACCAATTCGGGCTCAATAGCAGGCAAGGAAACCGTGATGCTGTTCCTGACGCAGCCGTACCGTTCGTTCAACGTGCCGGAAGTCAAAATGCTCAAGAAGTTCTCCAAGATCAGTCTGGACGCTGGTGCTTCGCAGACGGTGAAGTTCACACTGACAGCGGAGGACTGGGGCGTGTACTACCCGCAGATCGGCCAGGGATTCAAAAAGGTGGCCGAAGACGCAGACTACGTGGTCGCACTTAAGCCCGAGACTGATTGCGACGTGTATAATGCAACGGCGACGGTCAACCCTCTCTGCGCGACGTTCACCTTGGCAACGGGCGAATATCCATTCAACACGTTGATTCCGCTCGTGTAAGTGCGTGTATGACGCCCTCTTTTCCTTTTTTGAAGTGGATAAATGTCTGCGTTCAAAGTGAAACAAAGGGATAATGCTTTCTGGTACTGTATTTGACGTAACATTACAAGTTGGATAATCCGTTTTGAGCAGCAACCGGTCTAGAGTGCGCTGGTCGTGTGGCTGATCTCGTTTCCATTGGTCTGGGCCGGGGTCATCATGCTCATGAAGTCGCCCGTGGGTGGGTTGGCAGCCTTGACGGTAGGCGAGCCAAGCGCACCGTGTGACCCACCGTGAGCACTGTAGTCGTAAGCTTGGCCTCCATGGTAGGACACGTCCATGCCGTTCACCTCCTTCTCCTCCGATACGCGAAGTCCTACCGTGTACTTGAGTGCCATCAGAATGAGGAACGTCACCACCGCCGAGTAAGCTGCTGCCACACACTGGGAAACGAGCTGGTGAATGAATTGCATGCCATGGCCGTAGAAGGCGCCGCCTTCAATCGCAGGGTTGATGTCCGAGGTAGCGAACAGACCAGTAAGCAGACCACCCATAAATCCACCGCACCCATGGATTCCGAACGAGTCGAGGGTGTCATCGTACCGCAAGACGTTCTTGAGGTGTACAGCCCCGAAACCTGTAGCAGCCCCTACAATACCGAAGATAACTGCTGCCCACGGGTACACGAAAGCGCAACCCGGAGTGATAGCAACCAACCCGGCTACAGCTCCACTGATGGCGCCGCACGGGTCGAATTTCTTGTGAACTGCGAACTCGAGAGCTGACCAGGTTAAGAACCCAGCGCATGGAGACAGGTGGGTGTTGATAGCAGCGATCGCAGCAATCCCATCCGCGGCGCCCTGCGAGCCGGCGTTAAATCCGAACCAGCCGAACCACAGCAGCGTCGCACCGATCATGACGAGCGGCACGTTGTGCGGCTTCGTCGGTTCGTTGTGGTTAAATCGCTTGCCCACTACAATAGCAGCAACTAGAGCGCCAAAGCCACTGGAGACGTGGATCACTGTACCACCGGCGAAGTCGAGAGCTCCCATCTTGCCCTCCCAGCCCATAGCCGTGGGCTCCCAGTTCTCGTCCAGCTTCAGCGACCACATCCAGCGAGCGAGCGGATCGTAGACGATGGACGTCCAGAGCAGAATAAACAGCAGATAACTGCCGAACTTCATGCGACCGACGATTCCTCCACTGATGAGCGCTGGGGTGATCGAGGCGAACTGCGTCTGGAAGAAAGCGAAAAGGATGTGGGGGATACTCCCACCGTACGTTCCGCTGGCGATTGCCCCGACGTTGTTGTACCCCGCCCAAGTGAAAATCCCGTCGGAACTGAAGCACGCAGAGTACCCGAAGGCCCAGAACTGGATCGACACAAGCGCCATGCTCACAAAAGACATCATCATTGTGTTCGACGCCATGTCTTCACCTGCCAAGCCGGCGTAGAAGAAGGCGACGCCCGGGGTCATGAGCATCACCAACGCGCTGGACATGAGCATCCACGCCGTGTTGCCCGAGTCGATCGTCGTGTCAAAGGCTCTGCCGGCTTTTTGGCCCCTGGAAGTGTAGTCAACGCACTCGTTCGTGGTGGCGTCGAGGTACTGAGAGACGTCGCAGGTGGTGGAAACGTCTTGGGCGGAGACTGCCAATGCACCGAGTGCGAGGACTGCAAAGGCCACCCAAGGCGAAGGATTGTCTGGTCGGAAGCTGAGCATTTCGAAGTGGAAGTTGGCTGTGGTCTTGCGCAGGACGAGGCAATTTGTGAACTGCCAAACGAGTGAGCTGGACTATCCCAAGGCGAAACAGCAGAATCAGCAGATGGAGACGTGAAACTACAGAGCTCAAAGCCACGAATGTGAGGTTCGGGCAGGGTGCGGCTAATGGGGTCAGTGCGGATGCTGCGGTGGAAACAAATAGGGGGCGAAGCTGCGGTTTCATCGTTACCGCTGAGAATGAGGTTTGAGTGGCGGTACTGTATGATGCTGAGCATTCGAACGCAGTGGTAATCGACATCTTTCGACAATTTTGTTAGCGAAAAAGCGACTTGTTCAGTGCAACTGACGCCATGACAAGCATTTGCATGTACAGTAGCTGGCAAACGTGCGTGTGCTGATGAAGAGTCGTTGTTAGCGATTAAAGTCGCTAGCGGTTTAGTCTAAACTTTAGAGCGATAGCTTCAATCGCTTCAACGTGGCACCGGTGCAAATGGTGACCCGCACCGACGATGCAGGAACCAAGATGATACGATTGGTTCGTGAAGGCGCGTCATCTGCCCCGGTTATGTTGAAACGTCGTTTTTTGCGTTTTGAAGCTTCCAAACTGGTGGCGCCTTTATTAAGTTTTCCGACACTACCGGTACTTCATCGTGAAGGGTGGCACTGAAGCCACACACTGCCAGCGAGAATGGGATGCCTCTGGCTTTTAACGAAGTCATGGAGACTGGTTTCTCCGATATTTCGGTTGAATATGTAGGCACAGCGGTGCAATCAGAAAATTTGCTCATCTCCAGTCTTCACTTGCCCATTTGTCATCTTTACCATCCAGATCAAGGACTTCCACCCTTCCTTCACTCAGCTCACTCTAGAGTGGTTGCACTCGGCGCTCTCGCAGTCTCCGCTCAGGAGAGTGCTGATCTGCGACGCATCGCAGTATCTCGACCCCGCCACCAACGAGTGCGTTGACTGCTCTTCCAGAGGCCAGGAGCCGGCAGAGCCTTTGACACGACGATTGACCCAGGCAACACGGCGTAGATGATCCCTCGACTTCGCCGATGGCACCGTAATTCACGCTTCCAGTGGGTGGTTTTGGAGCAGACTATCCTGGTCGACAAGCGCTACAACCACTGAGACTCAGTAAACCCTATTATATTCCCGAGGATGATCGGCGCCACGTTGCTCTGGTTTGGCTGGTTTCGGCTTCAACGTTGGTTAGGAAGGTGCTGCTGTCGAGATCGCTGCAATTGCCGCTATCAACACAAACCTAACATCGTCATCTTGATACTTCGCTTGGGTGTCACTGGTGCTTCTTCTGTGCCGGAACTCGACCCGCGTCGGCGTCCTCGTTGCCATTAGCCTTTGCAAAGTCGTCGACAGCAATCATCTTCGGCATCGTTGACGCTAGAGCCACCTCCACTACGACGACACCTCGACTTGATTGGAATTCGTGGACATGGCCTGCGTACGTGTCTGTTTGCCGCGTTGGATGTTAACCCTGCCATCGATGGAGGCGCGTTCTACGGCTACGGAATGCAGTTCGACCACCAGTGCATTTCCCGTGTGTGGCGACTAGCTACTCGGCGGTAGTGGCGTTCCTGATCCTGACGGTGCTGATTCAGCACTGCTGAAGTGCACGGTGGGTCTTCGCGTGTCGGAAGATAAGGAAGTGAATTGGATCAACGTCTCTTACCACGATGGAATGGCATTCCGAATGGGACCACAACTTGTTTTGGAACTTCCACGTTGAAGTAGATCTGTTGATTGGCGTTGATTGGATTAAGTAAAAGTATTTCACGAAGCTTCTAGCCAATCGTGTGAAAGTGTATCCATGTGACGCGCCTAGGCTATATGATTGACGCGCAACGCGTCGATTGCTGCAGTACTGGCTATGCCCATCAAGATCGTTACAATCGCGAGGAGACGCAATCAAAGCGGCATTGTCCACTGACAATTAGTTGGCAAATTGCCACGCAGCTTTGGCCATCCTCTCCACGAGCTCTCTAGCATTCAGCCTACACTGCTCTTCTTGGCTCAGCAGCGGTAATCTCGTGTTCTTGGTGTTGTAGCTGGATACTTACCGATACGGACTTGTCCATCGAGTTTCGGAGTCTTGCCCCGCCTCTTTTCTGGGGTTCCACTGCTCTTTCTCTCTTCAACGTGGAGGCTCCGCTCAGCGACAACATGCTCCAAACGAGCGCTTTGCGTGCGCCAAGACTCGCTCGCCATGCGAGTCGCATACTCAGCAGCAAAGCTCCAAGCTGCATCTACGACCAAGTCACGCGATGCGTAGTAGGCCAGCACCGCAGCGTTGTTTAGCGTTTTACACCGTCTTCCATCTCTATCAGAGACTCCAAGTTGACCCATCCCGGTTGTCAAGGTCCCACTACCTTCACAAACCTACACTCGAGTCGACCCTGTCGCTTCGAGCTACCCGAGTGCGTAGTCCTTTGCTTTAGTTTCTTCTTCTCACTTCGGAATTCGCCCCCAAGGCCCCAAGCACATCGTCAAGGCGACTCAAGATGAACTGGACGACTCGACTGGCGTTTGCCGCCGCGCTCTCGCTCATGGCCGCCTCGACCGCAGCTCAATCCGGCTCAGGCTCCACCGTCACGTGTCTGGTGTCCCAGTACCTGGACACGGACACGAACGAGTGCGTGGACTACAAGAACCAGGGCGTGAAGGCCAGCACGGACTTCGACGCCACTCTGGACTCGGGCAACACGGCCTGGATGCTGGCGGCCAGTGCGCTCGTGATGATTATGACTCCTGGTGTTGCCTTCTTCTACGCTGGTCTCGCAGGCGAAGACATGGCGTCCAACACCATGATGATGTCGTTCGTGAGCATGGCGCTTGTGTCGATCCAGTTCTGGGCCTTCGGATACTCCGCAGCCTTCGGTTCACACGGCGTCTTCGGGTGGGCCGGCTACAACAACGTACGGGAGGTGCCCAGCGCAACTTACGGCACTGGCATCCCTCACATTCTGTTCGCCTTCTTCCAGACGCAGTTCGCTATGCTCACCCCTGCGTTATTGAGTGGTGGTATTGTGGGACGTATGAAGTTCGGCAGCTACTTGCTCTTCATCTTCCTCTGGACGTCACTAGTGTACGACCCGCTGGCCAACTGGATGTGGTCCTTCAAGCTGGACGAATCCTGGGAGATCACTGCTATGGGTTGGGAGGGCAAGATGGGGTCTCTTGACTTTGCTGGTGGAACTGTCATCCACATTTCCAGCGGATTCGGAGCTCTTGCTGCTGCCTTGATGGTCGGCAAGCGCTACAACCACGGAGACCCCGTCAAGCCCCACAACGTGCCTCTGGTCATGATCGGTGCTACTTTGCTGTGGTTCGGTTGGTTCGGCTTCAATGCCGGCTCAGCTGGTGCCGCTGATGGAATCGCCGCCGTTGCTGCTATCAACACTCACCTTGCCCCTAGTGCCGGGTTTTTGACGTGGGTGGGCCTTGAATTTGCCATGTACAAGAAGTTCGACCCTTGCGGGGCTGCTAGTGGCGCTGTGGCCGGTCTCGTTGCCATCACTCCTGCCTGTGGTTACGTGTACCCGTGGGCGTCGGTGATCTTTGGCGTAGTTGGTGCCGTCACGGGTTTCGGTGCCGTGCACATGAAGAACCACCTTCGCTACGATGACACGCTGGATTCGTTCGCCATCCACGGCTGTGCGGGTGTCATGGGCGGCCTTATGACCGGTCTGTTTGCGACGTCCGAGGTGAACCCGAACATCGAGGGCGGTGCTTTCTACGGACACGGCATGCAATTCGTACACCAGTTGGTGTCGCAGTGTGTGGCTGCGGCCTACTCTTTTGTGGTGACCATTATTATTCTGTACGTGTTGAAGCTCACGATTGGCCTTCGTGTGGACGAGGACAAGGAGGTGAACGGCATTGACGTGTCGTACCACGGCGGTCTCGCCTACGACTACAGCGCTCAGGACCACACCGGCCCTGCAGTAAAGGCTGCCAACCCGCCCTCGAGCGACTTTGCATCGATGATGACACCGAGTCTCACACAGGAAAGCGTCCAGAAGGAGCCCATTATGAATGTTTAAGCGATCGTGACGCCCGCCGACCGACTCTTGGAACGACAACAAGAACGTAAGACCGTGTTAGATTGATTCAATTGCATAAAGAAAAATCGAGCGGGCTGGAATTTTTAATCATCTCTTTGGTCTCCAAGATTCCGGCGTAAAGTCTTCAAGCCAGGGGAAACAGATCTTCGACCCCGTCCCCAGATGCAGCACGAGCTTTGATGTAGAGGTGGCAACGACATTTACCGCCACGCCGCGTGATCCGTTAAAACCGCAGTCAAGCGGCCAAGCGGCATCGCATTGTTTGGTCAGCGCCGCCGCTTTGCGAATTCGTGGCACCGGAAACTGCCCGATCCACGAAAGAGATCATTCCCATCGCATCAACGCCATAATCACATTACACCAAGAAGAGTGTGTAGGCTGGCTGGGCATTCGAAGACATGTGTCTTCAACGCCGTTAAACCGCCATTACTATCGTCTGGACGAGCATCCCGCTCATTCCGAAATTTGCGTTCAAGACCACAATTGCGTTCATGAACCGGCAAACACGCGTAGTGCTGCTCACGGCGCTGCTTGTTGCTTTTGCAGCCTGCTCTTCAGCTCAAAGTGGCTCCGGCTCAGCAGTCTCGTGCTTGGCTTCGCAGTATTTGGACACTGCGACTGGGGACTGCGTCAACTACGATGGCCAAGGCCAAAAGGCGGAGACCGACTACGGTCAAGCCATTGATTCGGGCAACACGGCCTGGATGATAATGGCCAGCGGACTGGTGATGATCATGACCCCGGGCGTCGCCTTCTTCTACGCTGGTCTCGCAGGCGAAGAAATGGCCTCCAACACGATCATGATGTCGTTCGTCAGTATGGCCCTTGTGTCGGTCCAGTTCTGGGCTTTCGGATACTCTGTGGCATTTGGCTCCAACGGCATGTTCACGTGGACCGGGTACAACAATGTTGGGCAGACTGCGAGCGGCACGTACGGCACCGAAATCCCTCACATTCTATTCGCCTTCTTCCAGACGCAATTCGCCATGATCGCCCCTGCGCTGCTTAGCGGTGGCATTGTGGGGCGTATGAAGTACGGCTCCTTCTTGCTCTTCATTTTCCTCTGGACGTCGCTAGTGTACGACCCGTTGGCCTACTGGGTGTGGAGCTTGAAGCTAGATGGATCGTGGGAAATCACAGCTATGGGCTGGGAAGGCAAGATGGGGTCTCTTGACTTTGCTGGTGGAACTGTCATCCACATTTCCAGCGGATTCGGAGCTCTAGCTGCTGCTTTGATGGTTGGAAAGCGCTACAACCATACCGAACCTGTGAAGCCACACAACGTGCCGCTTGTGATGATCGGAGTCACTCTACTGTGGTTCGGCTGGTTTGGCTTCAACGCTGGCTCCCAAGGTGCAGCCGACGGTATCGCCGCTACTGCTGCTGTCAACACCCACTTGGCTGCAAGTGCGGGGTTCCTGACGTGGGTCGGACTCGAGTTCGCCATGTGGAAGAAATTTGATCCTTGTGGAGCAGCAAGTGGTGCGGTCGCGGGCCTCGTCTCCATTACTCCTGCGTGTGGCTACGTCTATCCGTGGGCTGCGGTTGTTTTTGGTGTGATTGGCGCAGCTACGGGCTATTCTGCGATCCAGATGAAGAATTATCTCCGCTATGATGACACTCTGGACTCCTTCGCTATCCATGGATGCGTGGGTGTCATGGGTGGTCTGCTCACGGGTTTGTTCGCGACTTCCGATGTGAACCCGAACATTGAGGGCGGTGCCTTCTACGGCAACCATGTCCAGTTCCTCCACCAATTGGTCTCCCAGTGCGTGGCTGCTGCGTACTCGTTCGTGGTGACGATGATCATTCTGTACCTCGTCAAGATCACGATCGGTCTCCGCGTGGATGAAGACAAGGAGGTGAATGGGATTGATATCACGTACCATGGAGGCCTTGCGTACGACTACCGGGCTCAGGACTTGACGACGAAGGCGGACAAACGCGCCTCGAGCGAATTTGCACTGATGGGTGTACCGACTCTGGCTCCTTTGTGAGCACGATGCACGTTAACTGACGTACGTATTTGATACAATTCTCAACTTTCTCATGTCATGACAGAGCTTTCTGCTTCTTCATTGCATTTTCTCATCACGTTGGTCCACCGCGGAATGGGAATCATCATTGTTGCTCGAAATATTACGCTTGGTTTCTGTTTTCCTTGTTATCCGCGCTAAAGACAAGAAGCGTAATAATGTGGCGATCTGCAGCACCGATCGCCTTGTCGGAGATCGACTGCACCACATCTTAGTCATCTGTGCTTCCTTTCCGTGTTTTCCTGCAGTCCCGCTAGAGCAGTATATGGAGTTCATAGCGCCGAATGTTGACTTCCTTTCGATACGAGTCTTTCGTAGCTAACGACTCGTAAGTGGAAATGTCATCAACGCCACTGCTTCCCACAAGGTACTTGTACCTGTGAAGCGCTACGTTGGGTTTTGAGGATTGTCGGCGTGCACCAGCAAGCCCATTGACATACCTTGCAGCGTTTTCAGGATCAAATTCGTCCATGTTACTGGGAATTTCACTGTCGGTAGTGAAAGGAACATTTGTCACCGATGCATAAAGAACATCGGATTCTGAGCATTCATCTGCTTGATCGCTGTAGCCGCCATAGTCCCGGTCCGATCCAGAGACAACAGCAGACTAGTGTCGAACGACGTCATTCATTTCTTCTTCGTCATCCTTTTGATCGGACTCGTAATACGGAAATGCCAGCAAATGACGCCAACTTAGTTTGTGCACATTGTAAATCTTGGTCAGAGGTTCTTGATTTTAGCACGCCGTTCCTTCATCTTTACAAGCAGCGCCCCCTTCGTTGTTCTACGATTTACCGCCGTCTTCATCCGCAGTGAACGCAACGCCACCCTCATTTAGGGCCTTGGTCAACTCGCGCAGCATCATAAAGTCAAGATTCGGCCCGTCGATATTTTGGACGAAAGCGGCCATGCCGCCGTCAGCCAAAGTTACTACCATGCAGTCTATTCACAGAGATAAATACGTACAATGTGAGCCGGCTTGGAAACAGTCCACTGGGCACGTTAAATGGGTAAGTTGAAGTTCACGTACCCAAATACGAATGTTGTTCACAAAACATGACGTCTGATTCCAGTGGAATCAGACGTCATCGGGTACAATCTGTACCGTACACGCCGCTGATCGATGGGCTGGGTGGATGTCTTCCGTCGCGGGCGCGCGGCGGTGCCCGACCACAGCTGGTCCTTCTTCGGGCCCAAGATGAAGATGCGTAGCGTGCAGCCCGTGGGGATGCTGCGCGTGATCAAGTTTCCCCACCTGAACCTGGTGCAGACCCGTGCGGCCAACTGCTCTTGATGAGCATTCTACGGCAGTTTGATAACCTTTTTTTCTTCTTCGTTTTGTACGCAGATGTGAGTCCATCGAAACTTCAGACACAGGTAACAACGAAATATGACGGGTATCTGCCGAGGGAAGTTTCTAATTGCTGTATTTGTGCTGCAGTTGGTGCGGTGGGGCGCCGTTCTGGGCATCACGTCGGCCACGTACCAGTTCCTCACCAACTTGCACACGGTCCCCATCACTGGACGCACGCAGGTCGTGGTGCTCTCAAGAGAAGAGGAGTGTGTATGTGTGTGGGCTTCCCGATTGCGTGTCATTATGGGGGTTCTCACACCCAAGTTTTTTTGTTTTCTTACTGCAGGAACTTGGGACCAAAACTGCTATGGAGGAGCTGGCGGGGGCTAAAACCATCGACGACGGGCCACAACTGCAGCTGTGTATTGATGTAGCAACGTGCGTTCATCGCCGTCTCCACCACCTGCCAGTAGACCGCTTGACGCTTGCTGTTTTGTGCTCTGTAGGCGACTGATCTCCGTTTCCGAGCACTTGTTCCCTCGAGAATACGACTGGCGAGTTTGGCTGGTGGACAACCCGTCCTCCGCCAACGCGTGCTGTGCCCCCGGGGGGAAGATCATCGTTCAGACGGGGATCTTAGACCTCATCGACTTTGCGGTACAGAAGGGCATTTGCCACAACAAGCACGATGCGCTTGCAGTCGTGATGGCGCACGAAATCGGCCACGCGCTGGCGAGACACACGGCAGAATCCATGAGTATGCTTCCGATGGTGTATCTGCAGTTCATCCTCGGCATGGAGAGTCCACTGCTCAAGTACATCTTCCAATTCGGTACAGTGCAGCACCGCAATGCACCTGCAAACGGGTGTATCTCATGCTTGAAGCCAACTAACAACTCTGTGGTGCACCTGCAGCCTTCAACTTGCCCTTCAGCCGGTCGCAAGAGGCCGAAGCAGACCACATCGGCATCATGTTGCTCGCTAGCGCGTGCTACGATCCGTCCGAGGCGCCGCGGCTGTGGAAGGCGTTCACGGCCTTCTACGCAGACCCGGAGGCAGGTGAAGGTGCGCTGGAGATGGACTTCGACTGGGTGTCGACGCACCCGTCGAACCGCAAGCGCGAGCGAGCGCTGGACGGACTCGTGGAGGACGCACTGGAGATGCAGCGACGCAGCAGCTGGTGCGCGTTCCTACAGAAGAAGGTGCTGGAGCTCGTAGGCGCCAACACAGAGGCCGAACTGCTGCACCACATCCGCGCGGCCATGACGCAGGCCCAAGCGGAGGAAGCGCACGCCAATAGCGACGCTGCACTGCACCCTCGCCGACGCAACACTATCGGCACTATCCACGCGTTGGAGAGCCAGGAAATGCTGAGGATCATTCATGACGAGGCGGCGGCTGCAGGCGGAGAGCAGCAGCAGATTGCAACAGCATAGCATTCACTCTCCAATGGCAACTTGACCACATCTTTGCGGACCGTACAGTACACTGTACACTTCCGCTGCTCGATCAGCATCTCTGGTAGAAACACGTAGACTTCTTTTGACCTCGTACGGATTGCATTACAGAGCAGGTGGGGGTGGCTGCTTCGTGTGCAGCTCGCAGCTCGACTTCAAGGCACTCTGCAAAGCATTCGCACGCGAGAAAGCAGCAGGTGACGATTACAGTCGCTGGCTCGATCGCTTTGTCGCAGGCTTTTGCTCTGTGTGGAGTTGAAGTCGAGCAGCGAGTTCTAGCTACACGTACCAGGTACAGTGTACAGTGTACATGTAGTGCAAGCTGGAGATCCATCCCCTGGAAGCACACGAAGCATGCGATACACTTGACTGACTACTGACAGCAACTTCGGATTGCGGGACGCAACTCAATTAAGAAATCGGTCCATTGACGTGGCCCTGAATTGCCACAACCGTTACTTGGCTAAGAATTGTCAAAAAATACAGCTAAAGTCTCGTACGCTGATGGATTGTGCCACATAGAGGAGCTCTTATATTAATCGTTTCATTTATTGTACGCATGGGACTCGTCGATTGACCAGGTCTTCCATCGTGCGCCATCAACTTCTCTCGAGACGAAAACAAGCTACACAGCGGAGAGAGGTCTTGTGTGTGGTGTGGGTGGGAGGAATCTACAATCCTGCTTCGCAGAGTGGAAGCGAGGTCCAGGGAGGGGAAAGAAGCGCTTGGCTCCTGCTTGCTTGCGTTTATATAGTGGGGAATGCGGGAGCTCGCGTGTGTTTCGTGTGGTGTGCTGCTGGCATCGCTAGCACACCGAGTCCATAGCCGCGAACTGCTCCGACAGCGTGCGGTTGAGCGAGGAGCGCGAGATCGGGTGATCCAGATCCACCTCGTCGTGCAGCAGGCCCTCGCTGTTGTTGCTCATGGGCGACAGTTGCTTCTCCATCTCGGGGGTGAGTTCGCAGAAGTACTTGCCATTGCGCACGTTCAGGAAGTCCATGAGGATCTGCACGATGCCGCGGTGCGTGCTGCACTGCTCG
Organism: Phytophthora multivora; assembly: GCA_001314345.1. Taxonomy (NCBI): domain Eukaryota; phylum Oomycota; class Peronosporomycetes; order Peronosporales; family Peronosporaceae; genus Phytophthora; species Phytophthora multivora. The sequence continues at coordinate 14,898 of LGSM01000580.1, forward strand.
ATGGCGGCGGGCCCCGCCTTTCGCAGCTTGGCCAACACGTCGCCCAGGAAATCGTCCAGCGAGTCCTCGTCGCACACGCGCACGGGGTTCATGGCGCTGCTGGCGGCGCACACCTCGCAGCGGTCGCTCTTGGCGCGGCACATGGCGCCCACGAGGCGGAACATGTCCAGCACGCTCTTGAAGTCCTCCTTGCTCTTGTACACGCTGGTACTCTTGCCCTTGCAGGCCACCTTGACCTCGAACATCTTGGTACCTCCCAGCGCGTGGGCCTCCAGCACAGTGGCGCTCAGCGTGCAGACTCCGTCCTTCATGGCGATGGCTTGGTGATACGGCGGACTTTTGACAAATGGAGCTGGTGGAGCTCGTCTTAGGCGAAAACGAAGGGCAGCCAGCGAAGGCGCTCTCTTGGCGCGCCCATCGCTACGCCACCTGCCCCGCCTGTGCACGGTCCCAGCGATGAATCACTTGCGTTCAGTATGTACAACTTGGTTTCACTATGCGCAACCGTATGCTTGGCCTTTTCAGCCAATCAGCTCGCTCGACAGCAGACGAGACCGTATCCTCTCGTTTTTTGCCGCAACGTGCCGGCTATGCGCCCGTAAAAGAAGTCGATCCGAAAAACCGACCGAGCAGCAGCAAAAAAAGCATTTTTGGCCGGATTTGCCTCGCCGGTTTAGCGTCGAGGTGACACCTCGACGCTAAACCTCAGAGGTGTGCAAACAAGCAAGTTCGACCGAGCAGCGAGATGCGACTTGCTTTGCGAGACGTCCGTATAGATGCAGACCGCTTCAGCCTACCGCTGACCGCTGTTGGACGTGTCGACTAGACGTGCGGTTTTTCTCATGTTCGTCCGCAGAAAGTATCTTTTAGGCTGTGGGATTCCCAGGCTGTGGGAACCTGTGAGTTACGCCGAGATCGACGGCACCTGCTGTGAGTTGTCGTTGCAGCTTTCGCTGCTCCCCTCGCTGGCAAACGCAGCCCGCAGCCACTGGCGGCGAGCCGAAAGTGATCTTTAGCGAAAAGTATTGCTCCCATCTGTGTGAAGCATCCGGAGCGCGGCTGCAGTGGAGCCGCGTTTCCCGATTGCAGATGATGCCGCGATGGGCTCCAAGGTCTTGTTCCGCTGCGGCAAATCGGCAGGGCATGAACTAGACTACGCGCACCGTCCAACTAAACTTGAGCTTTGTATTGCAGTCTCAAACTTTTTTTCTGGATTTGTTGAGCGACAGAACAAGTGGTTTTGGCAGCCAAGCCAGCGCATGACGAACAGCACAATGAAACCGAAGATGTTTGGATTTACTGCAGCGCTGATTCTATCTTACATGCTCTCCATGTACGTGTAGATCGCTTTATCAGCCGCACAGCTCGAACTGAAAAAAACCGAGAAACCTGGCGTCCGTCCCGCAACAGATTGTGCAAGTAGCGTGATGGGCAAGCTGACGTTGCACCGTCACATTTCGATTAAGTGCGACTCCATATCAGAAGAAGCTTGCACTCTAAACTTGCCCGCCGAAGAAGGCGCTGCGTTGCCCGCCCCTGCTGACTCGAATTGCATGGCGCCAGCTCGAGTATGAATGCACACGACCGACAACTTGGCGTTCATCTGTATACCCTAGTTGGTCGTACAGCTTCAGTTTGGACAGCACACTCGGCGACGAGATCTTTTACAGGCGCATTGGTGGTACCGGTGGTTTAACGTAGCGTGCTGCAAGCTTGTATTTCCGTCTGGCGCGCGAACCCAAGACTTGAGGCTTCTTCACCAAGCAGCAAGCGTTGCTTGCTCACGCGCTACAAAGGTAACGGCGGCACGTGGCTGCCGTTGTCGCTGGAAATGTGCTCGGATCAGCACGGGCCGTAGCAGCGAGCATCTTGCCACGTGGTCGCCAGCTCAGAGCTCAGAGCAGCCAGCAGGCGATCTTCTGCGGCCGCGGGGCCCGCACTTGATATCATATGCCCTTCACTGAATAATATCTTCAGGTCGTGCTTGATTTGACTCAAAACTTTGAGGAGTCCTCAATAAGGGGCGCTTCAACATGGCCGCACTTCAAGCTCGTTTTGATTGCTGAAAAACGCTTTTTCTCTTTGGACCAAATATTGAACAGAAGGCAGGCGATTATTGACGAGAAGAAAAGCAAGCTGTGGAGTCTCTATTATATTATTGGAGATTGCGAGCACCGCTGGGAAGATTCGTTGTCGCAGAGAGCGCGGGTGAGTTTGCCTCACATCAACAACTTTGAGAGGAGCGACAAACGACCTGCAGTACAGTACATATATGATAGTTGAGCTATATAATTCCGCCGTAAGTATTTTGCAGGCTCCTTCGATGCTGACGTCCGGTAGTCTATCCAAACAGACTATCGACTTCAGCATACGATGTAACACAGGATGAATCGTACGCTCGAGGCGCAAGTAAGGACCCCGTCACAGGAAAAATGAAGTTTACAACGATCCGACCTAGATAGGAAAGGAAGCCTCGAGCGCAGGAGCCAAGACGAGATCGTGACCCGCGTTCTGTCGTAAGGAGTCTGCGGCTGGCTACATGACTCGTCTTGTAGTTTATTTGATGGTGCACTGTACGCCAGCCAGTGAAGTCACCAAGGTAGATACCTTTTATTTCGGAATCCAAGACTTGGATTGATGTTGTGGTACAAGTTCATGGATACTGAGCTAACCGTTTTGGTGCTTCGATATCACAGTCATCGCACGAAACGCAAGCAACTTGAAGCAACAGCTAACAGCAAACTTCAACACCGCAGACATCACCCTTCGCGGTGCACCTTCCAGCAACTTGTTGTCACCTGACCAAGATGTTGGCAACGAGATTCGCTTCAAACAGGGCACTCGAACCACGACAATGACCTCCGTCAACCTCCTGCCAATGGTTGATCTACATTATCCGACTGCTATTTGCAGCTTCGAAATTCATACCCACAACACTTCACTAGAATGAGTGTGATGCCAACTTTTCTCTCTCAACGTCTGCCGCTTTGGGCCCGGCTGCCCCGATGGGCGCCACACTCGCCATCTCGAATCCTCTGCACTTCCTCGACTCACATGGAAGCGGCAAATTGCCATCTGTGTCCAAGAAAACTGCTTCCAGAGCCAACGCTCGACTCATCCGGGAGTCTCGAGCAGCCGAAAAACCCTTCCGCCAAGCGTACGGGGCGCTGGGTCCTCCTCTACTTCTTGTGGCGGTCGTCTGCATCTTGTGGACATCCTGGCTCATTTTTCTGACCTTAGCGCCGATTGAAGCGGCCAACCGGATCATGCACACCGGAGACTACGACAACGGCCAGTTCTGGCTCATCGTCGAGCGCAAGCCGTTCGTCAAGTGATCCAGTGCGTTAGGCTTTGCAGTCGTCGACGGTCGGATACATAACGGTTCTCGTGAAAATGTTCATGTTTCGAAGCATGGCAATAGCGGAATAGTCACAAAGAGTTGGTAGGTCAGCATAGCCGAACGGTGCAACTCGTGGAGGCCTGGGTGGATCTCACGGGGTACAATTCCACATACCGCAAGTATTTTGTACGTGAGCGCAGCTTGTTCTGACGATTGGGAGA
>LGSM01000581.1:0-18400 GCA_001314345.1 Phytophthora multivora
TCGTCTCAAGTGGCACGTCCCCCCAGCAAATCGATGAAATTCAAGGCATTGGACCAGGTACAGTGAAGACGCTAGCGACGAAGTACAATGTGAAAACGATTGCAGAGTTGGAGATGAAAGTTGACGCCTTCCAAGAAGGAAAAATCGAGCTGGAAGACGAGAAGGACAGGGAGGTTTGGATACGGGCGGTGAGATACTGGGAGCAAGAGGTGCAGGGCTTTAAGGACTTGGTGAACGTCAAGATGGTGAACGAGATCCCCCAGTATGTGGTGTCGTGAGGTTACTTCCCTCCCCAAATGTGTGTAAATTTTTTATCACAATTTATTTTTTGCATACCACATCCGAACGATGTCATTGCGTTGTCGCTCAATGCTTGCAGCATACAAAAGTGGTGGCCAATTGCTTCTGGTTTCGTGTCAGTCGATCTGCATCCGAACGATGTCAGAATGGCCATTCCCAGGTAGCGGCCATGAGCGCTGACCAATTGATCTCGTTAACCAAATTCCTGCATCGATTAGCATCCGCATGGTTTTAGAGTCTCTACATGTACATTTAGCAGCTCCCATTATGGGGGAAGAGGACATCTTCGCTGAGGCGCAAGCTTCTTCAGATTACAAATTCATCAAAATGGTAAATATTGGTGTATTGTAATTTTTCGTATTGTATTGTATTGTATTGTACTGTATTGTATTGTATTGTATGGTTGGTGAGTGAGCATGTCGTTTGCTGAAATCGCAATCTTCTGTGAAATGAGGTGCATCCTGGATAAAAACAATTAACTCGACAGGCCTTGGCCACGACCTCGAAACCGTTCTAATAATAATAATGGTGAGGTGTATTGTGTTACTGACATCAACTAGGTGTTGACATTGAACTCTAATAACCATTCCAACTCGTGTTTGCAGCCTCGAAACCGTTCTACCGTAGTTTAGTTTTGACTGCACCAGTATAACATATACCAGCATATCAACCACCACGATACGGACAAACCGCAACGAAGTCATATTTCGAGCAGAACGCAATGACAGCAGGAAAGATGATAAGCCATGACGCGCCAAGACACGACGCGAGCAGAAAGAAAAATACAGGAGCGGCAAATGACCGACAGCTTTGAGTACATCGAGATATCGGCCAGAGGACAGTCCCAAGGCCACAACGCATCCATCGAACTGTATTAACTGGACATCTTTACTACTTACTACTACAGTACTACTACCTATTAATTAATGAATGGTTTACTGAGCTCAACGCCGCTGCAGGGTGGGGGCATCCTGACGCCGTGCAACTACTGGAGCAACATGAATACCGTGGAACCCACCTCGCATTTATACTGAGCAAGTCGCTGCCATGTTAAGATCGCAAGCGTTCCGGTGCAGACGCGAATAGCGCGATTCGATCCAAGGACGTTCGTTCTGTTCTGCAGCTGTGCCGTTCCAATCAACAACTTCACGACGAAACCACCGCAATGCCCGCCTGGTGACGTAGTGTTGGATCTTCAGTTGAGCTACGCCAAGCACTTGCTGCTGAAGAAGCGAGCCGAGATGAGTGAGAGCAGTGATATACCGGGCCAAGACGCTAGGCAACGTTTGTTTAGTATTGTGCAATCCCATGAACTTTGCTACGGACATGTACTGTACAGTAAAGTAGCTGTTCCTCGTACCAAACCGATGCACTCACGAAGCTCACAGCATCACACATCGGTACAATACATGTGTACCCAAACCGACAATCGATCGTTAATCTCAATCTTGAGCCTTGACGAACCGCACATTTTGGATCCGCAGTGCCGTACGTATTCGGGCAAACCGGGTTTGCCTTGTCGTTTGGGGATGCGCTGTGTGTCAATCTGCACTGCAGATTCTGCAGCCGGTTCTAGGGGTTCCCACATTCGATTTGCTGCTGCATTGAACTGTAGAGCGACCACGAAGCTTACGCCTGTGGTTTTAGGTTGTACTGTACTGGTATGCCAAGGCGTATCAACCTTTGCCACGAAAGAGAAGCCAAGGACTTCGAGCGAACGGCATTTTCGCCACACGAATACGCAGCAACCTGCACGTCCTGGTCAGTTTTCAGTGCTTGAACACGGCGGAGCGCTCAGCTCTGACGCAGCGATCGTCGATCGAGCCGAATTCGCGCAAAAAAACGCTTGGGGACAGTGTTGGGGACCGAAATTTCTCGTGGAACGAGCACCGAGTGTCCCCAAAAAAAACAAAACTGGCCGCGTTATGGGTGAATTCAATCTCTGCACCGTTAAAACACGGTTGCTGCTCCGCCAGGATGGGGTGCGACGCGTTGTTGAATGATTAGATGAAGGCTTTGACTTGATGAACGAAACTCGCTCGTCGGTTCCATCCGAGTTGGGCGCATCCTTCAGTTTTTGATTAAAGGTGATGGTTATTCAGCTTTGAGCATCCCAGAGCATCTCGACCTGCCTGCCGTTTTGAGTTATCAGTTGGCATGTGCAGTGGAAACTTTGTCGAACGGCAGCTTGGAGACTGTGTCAAGCCTTGGAGGGATGTCATTGCGAAGCCTTTGAAGACTGGAAGCAACCGGAGCTATACAGTTCGAGCATGTCCTCATCTAATCTGGCTGTTTATGGTGGAGCTCTAATAAAAAGTCCACTTTCATCCATTCAAACGAAACTTGCTCATGAACTTCATGATGAAGCCCAAGTGTATCGGTACGTACAGTGTACTGTAACTCCATCTCTAAGCTTTGCCAGCTTCAAGTCAAGTACATAGGTAAAGAGCTAGCGCAATTGAGCTGGAAGAAGCGTTCTAGCAACTGGCCAATGACGCTGGCTTCGGCTTCAAGTTGTAGGTTTAACTTCGACGTCGGCAGTATCAGAACCGGATCTCCGAGCCGAGAAGCGGATCGCCAAAGCTTGTGAGAGTCCCCAAGGGAGCGGCTGGGGACGTTTACAGTCCGGAATAGTATTTCCCACGCGCGCAGACGGAGCAACGCGATCCTCCTTGGCCAACGGATGCAGACTTTGACTGTGGCGATGGGCGCTACGTGTCTTTGAGCTGTATCGTCGGTGCATGAGCCAAGACACCGGCCGAGTATCGAGTCTTCCGGTGCATGAGGCTCATTAGCCATTTTCCCTCGTCGGTCTCACTCACAATGGCTTCTTCATCGCGTTCGACCGCCATCTTCACGTTCGAAGATGCCAAGGCGGCGTTCAACATCTTCTGCTGCGTCTGCGGTATCGGATCCCTCGGAATGCCGTCCAACTACGCGCGTGCCGGTTGGGTCTTCGCGACGATCGCTCTGCTGTTCATGGCCATCGCCAACATTTACTCGTCCGTGGTGCTGTCCAAGGTGCTGCTCGTCGCTCCGGCTACTGTGAAGACGTACGGTGATCTCGGTGAGTGGGTCGCTGGCAAAGGCGGTCGCCTCCTAGTCACGATCTCCCAAATGGGCGTGTGTCTGCTGCTACCGTGCGCGTTCCTGGTGCTCGGTGGCACGTTGCTCGACGTGCTGTTCCCGGACTGCTTCAGTCAGTCCGTGTGGATCATCTTCATGGCTCTCATGGTCGTCCCCGTCGCGTTGATCCCCACCATGAAGGAAAGCACCGGCATGGCTGTGGCTGGGTGTCTGGGCACGATCGTGGCCGACATCGTCGGCATTGCGGTCCTCATCTACGAGGTGCGCGGGCACCCGTCGCCGCCGACTGCCGACGTGACGCTGCACCAGGTCATCACGACGTTCGGCAACCTGTCGCTGGCGTACGCTGCGGCTACTGTGATCCCTGACCTCCAGCGTCAACACTCGCAGCCTGAACGCATGCCCCGCGTCATCATGGTGAGTTTGGGCATCGCCTCGGCTTTCTTCTTCGCCGTGGCCATCGCCGGTTACGCCGTGGGCGGCTGCCAAATGTCCGGCAACCTGCTCTTCTCCGTCGCGAACACGTCGGACCCGTACGCGGTCACTACGCTCGGCTTCCTCGCCGACCGCGGCGCCATCGTGATGGCGTATCTGTTCATGCAGATGCACCTGGCCATCGCCTTCTCGACGTTCCTGCACCCGGCCTTCTACATGTTCGAGCGCATGATCCTTGGCATGCACAAGGTGGACGAGGCCAACTTGGACGCCGACGCCGAAGAGAAGATGTCGTACATTGCGTCTTCGTCGCCCGCTGTGCTTGACCTCGAGAGCAACGAGCACCGCGTGTCCCGTCCGCGCGTGTCCGGCCGCCCGTCCGTCACCAACACGATGATCGCCGAGGAGGACCTGTCCGAGTACACGGGCGGTGGCAACGTGCTGCGCTACATTACGATGCGTATTGCGCTCATCACCGTGCTGGTTGTCCTGTCGATTCTACTGCGCTCGCACTTCCTCGACCTGGTCGACTTCACGGGCGCGACGTTCATCACCCTGTCGAGTCTCATTGTGCCGCTGGCGTTCTACATCAAGGTCTTCTGGACCAAGATCCCGGCGTGGGAGAAGCTCCTGTGCGTCACTATTGCTACCATTTGCACGGTCTGCGGCTTCTACGTCATGATCTACGCCGGCAAGAACCTCTTCAACCCGGACGACGACGACGAAGCCACGTTCCCCTACTGCTCGGCCGCGTTCCAGGACGAACCGTACTACATCCGGAACAGCACCGCGTAGAGTACTAAGTAGTAAATGTCCTATGTTCATAATACAGATTGTGTGGAGCACTTCTACTATTGTACTACCGTCCTCACCAGGGAAGCACGGTCCCGTCGTAGTCCATGAGTTTCCCAGTCTCTTCCAGCGTTGCGTTCTCGATTACAGCCGCCATTTCTTCGACAACCTTGGCCGCTCCCCCTTCGTAACTGCTAAGTGGCATGTTCGTGTACACCATACCGGGGTCCAGTAGAATGACCGCGATGTTGTCGCGCTCCAGCTCGTTGGCCATACTGCGGTTCACCATGTGCAGGGCCGTCTTAGACGTGGAGTAGGCAATCGGACCGCCGCCGCTTTCAATGCTGGCGTCGATGGTTGACATCTGGACGACGTGGGCGCATTTTTTCCTGCCTTTGGCGGCCAGTTTCAGGTTCGGAAGTAGCGCACGGGTGACCAGAAGAGGCCCCACCGCGTGAACTTCGAACTCCCTCATCATCTTTTCCTTGGACGTCGTCTTCATACTGTCCCCACCGGTAAAGATACCGGCGTTGTTGATCAGCAGGTCGATCGGGATGCCGGTCAACTGCTTGGCCGCTGTAAGCGCAGTCGATTCGTCTTGAACGTCAATTGTCAGCATCTTGAAAGGAGAAAGAGCCTCCAGCTACACAATACGTTCATATTAGAAAAAAAAACTATGCGTTTTTACGGAAGACGAAGTAGATGGATACATGTTGGGTGTTGCTGTCCTTGCGAGCGGTGGCAATGACGTTCCAACCAGCTTTCGTGTAGTATTTGGCGAACGCGAGACCGAGACCGCGGTTGCTTCCAGTGATTAAAACCGTCTTGGCGGGCATCGTTGCTTGGAGCTCGTGCGTTTGCGTGTATTTTGGACAATGGGACATTGATGGGCTGCATGTAGGTACATGTACAAGCAGCACGTTGAAAAGTTTATGTAGTCGTCGATTATGAAGCCTCACGTGAACCATCATCAAGCGACCCCCACGAACCATCATCGAGTCAAGCCAACGTGAATGTTTTCATATCGTGTCTTCAATTCAGTGTCCTCAAAATCACTGCGTGTATGGTCTTTATCAACATTTTAACTGCTGTGTCTAAGCCTCTACCACGGCACCTCGTGGCCTTTAAAGTGGAAGAACTTGCCGGTGTCAGCCATCGTCGTCTTCTCGATCACGGCAGTCATTCCACGCACGCTTTCGTCCGTGCGGACGTCGCCCAGTCCGCCCGTGAGGTCCGTCTGCACGTATCCCGGGTGCACCACAATAGCCGCGACGTTGTGTTCCTTCAGGTCAATGGCCAAGCTGGAGTTCACCATGTTCACCGCCGCCTTGGACGCGCCGTAGCTGTAGTTGCCTCCGTTCGTGTTGCCGGCGATGCTGCCCATCTGAGACGAGACCGTGACCACCAGCGCGCCGTCCGCGAGCTTGAGGTTCGGCAGCAGCGCGCGCGTCACCAGGAACGGCCCCACCGTGTTCACCTCGAACTGGCGCATGAGCATTTCCTTGGTGGTCGTCTCGAGTCCCCCGTCCATGTAAATCCCTGCGTTGTTGATGAGCAGGTCGATCGGGACGTCCTTGAGCTCCTTTGCCGCCTGTGCGATGGACGTTTCCTCGGTGCAGTCGAAGCTCACGACCTTGAACGGCGACAGCGCGCGCAACTGATAGAAACGGAAGAGTTAGCGAGGAAGTTGGGCAAAAGTATCTGCTAATCAAACGCACCTTATCCGCTTTGCTGCCGTCACGGGCGACGCCGATGACGTTCCATCCAGCCCTGGAGAAGTGGGAGGCGAACTCGAGGCCGATGCCGCGCGTGCTGCCAGTGATGAGGACGGTCTTGGCGGTCATTTCAAGGAGGGGGGGAATTGTCAACTGCCGGAGAGCTGTGGTGTTTGCCTGCCGATTGATGTCGTAATCTCCTGTCGCGTAATTTCGCGTAATCTCTCGGATGAGTCCATGTTCTACCTGCACCGGTACCGTTCTACCTGGAGCTCGTCCTCCTCCCCTTGTTCTTCCTCATACTTTTGGCGCTAACAAAATTGGCGCTGCAAGACGCGGTCCGAAAGCCTTACGGTTCTGAGCGACGGGAGCAAGTTGAGGCCAGCGTGACACTTGCCATCCGGGCGTTTCGCGGCAGTACAAGCTGTAGCGGGGCAAAGGTGGTCAGTTAACTTGCCGCCTCGAATCACGGCTCATTTCCCGTTTTACCGGGTTAGTTAGCGTCTCTCCACGGCCAGAGCGTTTCAATCTCATGCTCGTGTGTGCCGGACGTGCAGCGCAACGTCGTGCTCAGCTCAAGACGGAAGACTGGAGCAGCGATGAAGAACGAGTGCCGTACGGCGCCATCGCTCAGCCCCGCAATCGGTTCGACCCGGTCGTCGTGCGGTCACGGAACTGCAGCAACGTCCGAAAAGCCCGTCGCGCGGCTCTGAGGCGTCGATCCGAACGACAAGAGCGACGGCGACGAGCTGAAGAATGGGAACGCGCCATGGTGCTGGCTCGATCGTCGCGGCTTGTTGCTCGCTTCACAGCTGAAGCCAACGCGCTGAAGCTCGTGTCCACGTACCACAACAAGCTCCAGCACGGATACTCGGACCAGCTCCAGGCGTTCCTCGTCTCCGTCATAGCTGAAGACATCGTCACACCGGAGTTAAGCGGCCGCGACATGTTCGTGAAGCAATGGGAGCTCTTCTCCAGGCTGCACGCCCAAGTGGACTTCCGACTCGACCGCCTGCAGCTGTTCCCCATGGAAGGAGCAGCCAAAACGTACCCGTCGTTGGCCGCACGGGACCGGGATGAGGCCGTGTACGTCGTGAAGAGCACGGGGGTGAATACACTGCGTATCTCCCGCTTGACGCTCGAGCAGATCTTCCCTCACATCTTGGCGGACGAGGAGCTGGTGCAGCATCTCATCGGCAAGACCTACAGCTTCCACTTCACCGTTTTCTCTCATGTCAGCGTGGACGGAGAGATCTTCCAGATGGAGTCAAGGGTAGAACTGGCCTCTGCACTCATGACACTGCTGCAAGACCGTGACGCGGCGGTTAAAATGGCTCGAGAAGCGGTAATGTTGCCTAGTGGGAACTTGACGCTGCAAGACCAAGTACAAGAGGCGCAGAATATGATCGCCAACAGTTACCTGTAAGCAGAGTAGAGAACCGCGATCTAAAGCGCTACATCTATAGGTTAGTGAACAAGTCAAGACAAACCCGATCGCACCTTTGTTTCTCGTGTTATTTCAGGTACTTGTTGGTGGTCGAAAGCAGGTACACCAACACTTCTGCTACGTCTGGAAGGGCGTACGTGTTGAGAGGCATCTCCAGCGCAAGTCGGTAGCCCCTGGAACCCCCGTCATCGCTCAGTGCCTTGCATTTCCCCAGAAAGACTTGAGATGCGCCGCACGTGAGCTTCAAAGGGTTGTGCGGTGGGATCTGGAAAAAGTACTGCAGTTCCTGCTGCTGGAGAAGCGAAGGCGTCGACGTCAAGTAGCCAACGCAGAACTCCGCGACGAACTCCTTGGCCTGAGAGAAAATGCGGACGCTGCCTTCGATGGTTCCAGGGTGTCTCGGGTCGCGAGGAGGCAGCATGTAGTACTCAGCGACCTCCGGACCGTTTCCTTTCGTCTTGGCAGTCTCCATGATGTCCTCTAGGATCTCCAACATACTATCCACATAGACCACGTCTTCGTAGCTGATATTGGCGGTCGCAGTCTCCTTCTTGCCCTCTTTCCCTTTCTTTCCGATCGGTACGTCCACTTTAATTCCACGTCTTTCGTCTGGAGTTACGTCTTCAGTCAAAGTACTGCAAAACTCCAGCAACTGCGTGTTCTTACACATGTGGCGATGGATTCGCTTCCAGTGGAGCTTCTGACACTCCCGCGTACAGTATTTGACCGCTTTACAGGCGCTACAAGCAGAAAGACCCTCGTCCGTGAAAGGAGGGATCCCACAGCCAGAACAAAGCGATCCGTTCTCCATGTACTTGTTGTGACGCAGCTGACACACTTCAACGCCCAAGACTTGAGACGAGCACTTCAAGATGTAGATGGCAACATCCTGTCCGTACACTTCACCTTCTATCGGCACTGTGAGAGCCTTGCGATCGATCATTTCCAACGGAGGCGACGAGCACCAGAAGACCAGCATCGAGTTGTTCACTTCGGCTTCGGCAATGGCTTTAGCAGCGTCGAACGCGTCAGTTACTCCACAAGAAGAAGAACTGGGAAGCACACGGAGGGTCCAACGCTGGCCGATCACCGTCTTTAAAGAGAAAACGGTGCTGTTGTTCTTCCCCTTTGTGATGTCGAGGATGGCGCCAGCGAAGTGGAACTTGGGTGACGTCAGTTCCTGTAAACTACCGTTTGTCTGTGCGGGCTCGGGAGCGTTTTCCTTGGTCTCAGTGGGATACGATGCTTTCTTCTTCTTGCTCTTCTTCTTCTTGGATTTACTCGAGCCGGGATGCAGCGATTGGCGGTGGGGCTGCAGACAATCGAAGACCATTCGTTCGTCACAGTCCGGGCACACGACAGTCCGGCGTGGACACTTGGATAATCGGTGGACGAGCAGCTGCGTCGGCTTGATATTGGCTTTACAGTAGCCACACTCGACCATGTTCTGCGCTGTAACGCTCGCAATTACTGACGGATCCATGTAGCCATTCTTCTTCATACCTGAACGCAGCGTTTCCTTGGGGATATCGTGAAGAACGTGAGGGTGGAAAGCAGGGAAGCGGATGGCCACAGACTCGGCCATTTGCCCCAGTTCATGATACACTGTAGCCATCGCATTGTCGTACTTCTTGAAGTACAAAGCACCGATTGAGTAATAGGCGTCAGGTATGAAGCGTTCATCCGGAGGATTCGAGTCCACGTACTCTTTGTAAACGGACATAGCTGAATCAATCATCCCCATAGCGATCATAGGGGCAGCAGACCAGTACAGCCAATCCGGTTTCTTCTCGATGGCCAAAGCAGCGTCCATAGCGTCCATCGCATCATTGTAACGTTGAAGTGTCATGTACGCCGTGCCCAGATAGAAGTGGAAGCAGGCTTCGTTCGGATGCATCTTTGCGCATCGCTTCCAGTGCTGAATGATGTCTTGATCGCTCATGATCTCCCATCGCCCAACCACATACGCTGCGTCGACATCCCTCGGGTTAATCTGAAGACTCACAGAAGCTTCCTTAAGAACCGTCGGGAGTAGATCCGCAGTGCTTGTAGCCGTCGTAAACGCACCCTTGGGTCGTTCCCAGGTCAAATCCGCCTTCTTCAGGTCTCTCAGCGCGCCTTTAATGTCGCCAGTAGTGAACAGTAAACCTGCGCTTTGAAGCAGCTTCTCAGATGCCAGATAGTTGCAAGCCGTGAGACCTCCAGCTTTCGCACGCGCCTGGATCTCAGCGTCAATCACAGCAGAAGGCGAACGGTAAATGCCGATCCAGCCCATCTGGTCCGAGGAAGACGTGGCGCTGCGTGTGTACGAACTCACCTTGGTAATCTTGATCTCCTCCCCGTCACTGTCGACTCCAAGGTCAAACGCAGCTTTGCCGTTCTTCTCTTGGTCCAAATACATGTCGTACAACTCCTGGAAGACCTCCTTCCCACGCTGAGAAGCCGCAGGGTTACTTGCGAACTTTTCTGTAATCTGTCCGCCCTTGACTGCATGGACACCCACGTCGGCAAAGCCACGGCTTATCGTCAAGTCTGTGAGACGGTTCTGCATGGCTGTTAGCGACCATTCTCGGGCCTGTTTCTCGTCACGTTTACCTCCGAAACCCTTTTCAAACAACTGAGCCAAATACTGCTGAGCCTCAGGCAAGCCATGCTGTGCCGCGCGAGACGTCCACATTCGCGCAGCAAAAGGGTCGCAAGGCGCGCCACTTCCAGTAGCGTAAGCTACTGCCACGTTGTACTGACCAAGCGGGAAATCATGCTCTGCGGATCTGAGGAAGAACTGAAAGGCTTTTTTCAGATCAACTTCCACGATAGGAGCCGGTTTGCCGTCTCGATAGCACACACCCAACTCGTTCTCAGCCTCAGCCACGCCTTGATGCGGAAACACTCGATTTCCCGGTGGTTTGATGAACGGCCGGAGCGATGCGGCCTTGTTGAAACACTCCAGCATCTTGTGCGGGTCGGCTGTCAGCGGCATCCCTTTCCTTACGCTGCTGCTGTACAGCACACCGAGTCGAAACCAGGCTTCTGCCACTCCAGCTTCGCCTGACTGACGGAGATGAGCCATCCCGTTTTGAACGAGCTGGCCTAACGGGAGCTTGGACCTGCCTGGCATTCCGATGCTGTCTGTGACCTGAAGAAGAGCCTTTGCCGCCACAACTAGCCCCTCCATACCTTGCTCGTACATCTCCAGTCGACGGGACCCGCGCGTGTGCACCTCAATCCATTTCTGAGGGACGTCCTGGTAGTTAATCATCGGCGCCAGTTCCATCTCTGGAGCTTTCGGCTTGAGCTTGTTCTTCTTTTTGTTGCTCTTGCTCTTAGGCTTCGGTAGCTCCTCAGCTTTTGCGACGGCGTTTGCTGCTTCAACCTTCGCTCGCTCCTCCTTCTCGCGTCTCTTCTTCTCCTTCTCGTCGGCAGCTTTTTCCTTCGCAATCATCATCTCCACAGTGCGTTTCCTTTTCAAAAGAGTGGCATCTTGCGGGTCGAACACTAGTCCATCGTCACAGGCTTCCTTGGCTTCGTCGTAGTCCTCCAGCCCCATCAACGCCTCCGATAACAGCCGGTAGTACTTGACGTTCTCGTAATTGTCTGCATCCAGCGCATCTTCGGCGTCTTCACGAGCACACTCAAAGTCCTTCAGTCGGAGGTAGCACATGGCTCTGTTGCCGAATAGAACTGCTTCGTTAGGAGCTACATCTAGGCCTTGGGAATAGGCCTCAATGGCCTCGGTATAGTTCCCCTCTTTAAAGTAATCATTGCCGATGAGCTTCAAGTCCACCCACAGCGGATCTTCGTCCTCCTCGCCGTCGTAAAGGTAATTGTGCTGCAGAATTTGGTCCAAAGAAGCTGTGGGAGGCATCGGCTCTTCTCTTTTGGTCTCCTTCGCTTGGATCTCCACTTCTTTTGGTTCAATTTGCGTCTCCTGCGTCTTGTTCAAAGGCGAGAAGGACAATAATTTGGTCACCAGGTCCCTAATTTGTTGCCTTACCAGCGCATTGCACTCAATAATGTCGGCCAAGCTCTCAAAAGTAGCAATAGCGTCCTCATACTGAGCCAAAGTCATCTGGCTCTGATGGGACACTTTGTTCCGGTACAGGAGTGCGCGCTGTACGACGCCCGGGAGCTCCGGATCCAGTCCGTAGTACCGCAAGTGGCTGTGCCAGTGGCGTCTTAAGTATTTGAGCTGGAAAGAGAGGTCCGTCTGCTGCTCCAGGCTCAGATTCTCGGTCTCTTCGGCCTTGGATCGGCGAGAGTGACGAGCTGTGGTCATGGCAGGACGCTGGGCGTCCGAGCGGGCCACGCGCTCCCTCTGGAAGGACACGAACTTAGCCAGCTCAGGGTGCACCATACTCATGACGGCCTGCAGGCAGCCAGCGGCGATGGCGCCGCTGGCCAACGTCTCGATGGACGGCGCTCCCTGCTCGGCCATAAAGTGTACTTAAGTAAGTAAATCGCTAATGAGCATGTCATTCAAGTGAAAAATAACGTCACTATAATGAGAAAAGTAAATTCGGATCATTAGTTCGTGTTGAAGATGGCATTCAAATGAAGGAGTGTCACTATAGTGAGATGACAGGTTAAGTTCGGATTCACTCCGTCTTAAGTTCGTGTTGAAGTGCGTGGTCTACCAGGGAAGCTCAGGGCCTTGGAAGTCGTAGAACTTGGACGTGTCTTCGAGTGTCACAGCGGACAGGACCTTCGTCATGCCAGCGATAGAGTCTTCCGGTTCGACGGCTCCGTTGCCGTGGTTCAGATCGGTCTTGACGTATCCGGGCTGCAGCACAATGGCCGCGATCTTGTCCTTCTTGAGGTCCATGGCCAGGTTGGCGTTGATCATATTCAGCGCCGCCTTGGACGCCCGATAGCCGTACATATCGCCGTTGGGCAGCGGTTGGTTCTCGTAGTAGACCTTCTTCACTGGACCAAAGGCGCCGTCCAGATTCGCGTCGATACTGCCGAGAATGCTCGAGACGGACGCGGCAATAGCGAGGCCGTGCGCGTCCGCGGCCAGTTTCAGGTTGCTATGCAGCGCGCGCGTCGTGAGGAACGGACCCACCGAATTGATCTCGAAGTGGCGCATCAAGTGGTTCTTGGTGGCCGAGTCGTACGAGCCTGGTTCCAGGATGCCGGCGTTGTTGATGAGTAAGTCGATGGGGATGCCCTCCAGTTCCTTAGCCAAACGCTCGATGGAAGCTTCGTCGCTCGTGTCCAGCTGCACGATCTTGAACGGTGACAGCGCCTTGAGTGCGTGGGCCTGGTCGACGTTGCGCGCCGTACCGATGACCTTCCAGCCAGCGGCAGTGTAGTGCTTGGCGAAGGTGAGACCGAGGCTGCGTGTGGCGCCCGTGATGAGAACAGTCTTGGTGGGCGACATTGTTGGATAAAGGTTGGAAGCAGGTGCGTGGTTGGAAGAGTATTCGAAAGTGAGGATCGTTCGTTGCCTTTGTTGCCTGTTGTTTGTTGGATGTTCAATGCGTAAACATGCGGAGACCGTATACCCACCAAATTGACCAATCATGAGCTGAGTTGGTGCGTAAGCAACAGATAGTAAGCTACATCGGTTGATGCACTTCAAAGAAATCAATTCACGGGAAGTTACAGTGTCCTAAATCCCCTCCTTTTTGCGCTTTTCCTTAGTTGATCAGCTCGTTCTTGGCCTGGTACGGCGGGTAGTCGCTGTAGAACTTCCCTCCTAGGGCTGAGTTGTAGTACGTTTCATGGCCTGCCATCGGTTCAACGGGCCAGTCGTTCTGGAAACGTTCCGCCAGGTCCGGGTTGCTGATGTAAAAGCGACCAAAGCCAACCAGGTCGGCCGCACCACTGCGAATAACCCCCTCTGCAGTGTCGCGCATGTAGTTGTTGTTGGCAATGACGACGCCCTTGAAGGCATTTTTCGCGTCAAGAGCAGTGAAGAGCCGACTTTTGCCCGAAAAGCGGAGGATGTCGCTGTCTCCGTCGAGGATGGCCAAATAGCCCAGATCGTACTTACGAAGCTGCTCGATCGTGTACGTGAACATCTCGACGTTATCTTCACTCCCCATGCCACCAAAGGCGCCATTAGGAGACAAACGCACTCCGATGCGGTACGACGGGAATACGGACTTGACAGCCTCCACAATCTCCAGGAGAAGTCGTGCGCGGTTCTCGAACGATCCACCGTATTTGTCCGTGCGTTTGTTGGAGACTGACTGCAAGAACTGATCGATCAGGTATCCATTGGCTCCGTGGATCTCCACGCCGTCAAATCCCGCTTGCTTCGCCAATTCGGCGGAGTGACGATAGTCCTCGACAATATCAGCAATCTCTTCCGTTTCGAGAGCACGTGGGGTCACAAACGTAGACACGTTGTAGTCGGCGTCACGGGTGTGGCCGGTATCGCACCGCAGAGCCGAAGCCGACACGACTTCACCCTTGGGGTTGAAACTCGGGTGAGCCTGACGGCCTACGTGCCACAGCTGCATGAAGATCTTGCCTCCTTTCTTGTGAACGCGGTCAGTCACGCGCTGCCAGCCCTCAGCATGGGCATCCGTGTAGCACCCCGGGACATTGCACCACCCGTAGCCTTGTTCGGAGACAGCAGTGCCTTCAGAGATGATCAACCCGGCGCCAGCACGTTGCTCGTAGTAGATCTCGTTGTTCTCCGAAGGTACGCGGTCGGGATTGGCGCGGCCTCGGGTGAGCGGGCCGAACACGATGCGGTTCTTGAGTTCGAGGTTCTTGCCGAGCGTCAGCGGCGTGAAAAGCTTGTAATCGGCGACGAAAATCATTGGGAGGTGGAGGCGTTTGGTTGTTGCTTGGTGGCGAGAGCGCAGATTGCAGAATGAGCAACACCGATGTGCTCTCTCATAGCAAACGTGATCATTCACAGAAGAAGGCTGTGGCACAGCCTAGTGTTTAGCCAATTTCCGCTGTGCTGGTCAGGATCACGTCGACATGATCGAAAGCCGAGCTGACTGTTTGGACACTTCATGTTCATGTCAACACAACCCGTCGTGCAATCTTCACAACGCCCAAGCAATTGTAGCGGTAGGACTCTTCGATCTTGGACGGCTGTGCCGACGCGTCACGCAGCGGTCGAGCTGGGCAGCTTTGATTGGCTTCAAAAAGAGAGAGATGTTGAAGAGTTGACGAGCAATGCTGTGGCGTGTAGTGAAGTGTCCAAACAGTCAGCTCGCTGCTGGGATAGAGATCACGTAGACCCCGAAGCGAGACTTGGTACAAGGTCTTTGCTACCAGCTCAGTAGTGCTAGCAGAGATGACCAAAAACACACTGGACGGCCTTGCAAGATTTCGTACAATGTGCAGTACTTACTGCAACTTTTTGTGCTGGTTGCAGTATGTACTGCAGTAACTTTAGAGCTGCGCAATACTTACTGCAATACATCCACTACTCAGCGGCTTGACCCTGTTCTTCGGTTACGCCCCACACCTCTATCGCCATGAATCTATATAGATATCTGCATAATAACGAAGTGCAGTAAGTAAAAATAGAAGCCTGAACTTGTTTAGAATAAATCTCTTCATGGGCAATACAAGCCACGTTCTTATCGGATAAGTTATCCCTGATGAAGCCAGTCATGAGAAAATGATCACGCTTGATTGGTCAGGAGTGACCAATCCTAAGTTGCGTCTCCAAAAAACAAGTGACGACCCACAAACTCTCTTTCTCGCGATGCAATCAGCCCAGGAATCGGAGACGCCACTCTATCGGATGGAGGACTCGCTGACCAGACCCCAACGCCTGCCGCCGCTCTCCACGTACATGACGTCGTCCCGATTTGCTGACGAGTGCACAACACCCGCCGACCAGGAGAGCAAACCACCCTCCATGATAGAAACTACCGGCGATGTAGAGCTCCGCCGCGAACGGAATCGAATCCATCAAGCGCGCTACAAGGCGAAACAGATCAACAAACTGTCAGGCCTCGAGAACAGCGTGGACGCTCTGAAGAAAGAGGTCCAGGAACTCAAGCTCCAGCGACAAGTCGCTTCCGCTGGTGTAAGTACAAACCACACTCGGTGGGCTGTCGCGGCCGAGTACTTCCGTCTCTTTCGCAATGGTATTACCGGTAACTCCACAATGGCCAACTCGGAGATGATGGTACCAGTCGAGTCTCACGTCCAACGAAAGTTCTTGGAGACTACCATGGCTCCAGACGTCGTTGGTACGGGGGGATACGGTGTGGACGCGCTGCTGAATATCTGGAAATTGATCTCGCTTTGCCACCCCGACATTAAGATCCAGCTCTTGCGTTTGGAAGAAGGCCCTGCAGGGTCTCTCATTGCTACTACGAGGGGGACGCACACGATCACGGAACGGACTTTACGCTTCGCTTTCCCGCACTTGATGGATGGAAGTGACGAGAGTACGTGGTTAGCTTCCAGGCTGCTCGGTCAAAGGCTCGTCATGACAGGTTCGTCCCGCATTATGTGGGATAGCGAGGCCACGAGGGTTGCCAGCATCCAGTACAGCGCAGATATGCTTACCCCAATGCTGCAGCTGCTTGGCAACCTGGAAGACGTGTCGAAAGTGTTCACCAACGCTCGGCTAAACACTGAAAGCAGATTCACTGCGTCCTGAGTTGTATTTTGTATCCTAAACCAGCAATACTGTAAAGTTTTGTAAAAAGAACTTCGTTTTTTTAGTATTTTCCAGCGAGATTACTCGACAATCTTGTCGACATGAACAGGAATTCGAGTTGTCGACCTGTTTATGAAGTTAACACTTTGACGAGCCAATTACAGTGGAGAAACCTAGCAGTGGCAATCGAATCAACCGAAACGATGTCGTGAACTTCAGCATTCACGTCACAATGACCAAGGCAAGTTGTCTACTGTAGCCATTCTACAATTCACCCCAAGCACCAAAACACTACTAAGTACTACACTCAAAATGGTTCCCACCAGCGACTACAAGCTCTTCACCCCCATCAAATTCGGCGACAACCTCGAGCTCAAGAACCGCGTCGTGTTCGGGCCACTGAGTCGCGGCCGTGCTAACGCCGACCGTGTACCTTCGGAAAACAACGAGCTCTACTATGAGCAGCGCGCTGGAGCCGGTCTCATCATTTCAGAGGGCACCGGTGTGTCCGAGCAGGGCTACGGCTGGTACCATGCGGCCGCGTGCTACACGGACGCCCACGTCGAAGGCTGGAAGCGCGTGACCGACCGTGTGCACAAGAAAGGGGGCAAGATCTTCATGCAGATGTGGCACATGGGGCGTCAAAGCCACTCGAGTTTCAACTCCACGAACGAAATCGTGTCTGCTTCGGCTCTGCGTTGCGAGAGCGGCCACACCCGTGACGCGAACTACAACGTCTCCAAATTTGAGACCCCTCGCGCGCTCGAAACGGAAGAGATCGCCGGTGTCGTGGAGGACTACCGAAAGTCAGCCGTACTGGCCAAGAAGGCGGGCTTTGACGGCGTGGAGCTTCACGGCGCTAACGGGTATCTGATCGACCAGTTCCTGCAGTCCGTCAGTAACAAACGCACGGACAAGTACGGCGGATCGTTCGAGAACCGCGCGCGTTTCCTCCTGGAGCTCGTGGAAGCGGTGAAAACGGTTTTCCCGTCGTATCGTATCGGCGTGCGTCTGGCTCCGAACGGCGGCTTCGGTGGCATGGGAAGTGAAGACAACTTCGAGATGTTCACGTACACTATGGAACAGCTCAGCAAGCACAAGTTGTCTTACCTCGCGGTGCTCGACGGCGACTGCTCTCACCTGCAGTATTCCAACAAGAGCCGCACGCTCACGGCGTTCGACGCGAAGACGGCTTTCAAGGGCGTCGTCATTGCCAACAACAACTACATGCGCGACACTGCAGAGGGGGTTATTCGCAGTGGTGCGGCCGACCTGGTTGGCTTTGGTCGCTTTTACATCAGCAACCCGGACCTGGCGGAACGTTTCCAGAACGACTGGCCCGTTGAACCGATGCCAGGCCACGAAACGTACTACAACTCGGCTCTCGGAGGGAAGTTCTACAACGACTACCCGCCGTACCAGGCCAAGAACGAGCTGAAAAACTAAAACTACGTGCGATAGTTGAATGAAGTAGCAGAGTATATTTCTAAGCGTGAAAGTTCTAAAACTGAAGCTCACGACCGTCGAGATGAAATTTACAGCCAAGAGTTCAATACGTTACCGAGACTCGCTCCTTCCAGGTCCTCTGCGGTCGAGTAGTCATTGCCGGTGAGCCACACGTGCTGATCACTGTCGATGTTGAAGCGGGTGACGTTCATCACCAGCGAGTACGCGTCCAGGATGTCCGTCATGTTGCCGTAGAACTCGTCGGTTGGCAGAAGCGTCGTGAACGGGTACCCAGCGATGCCCAGCAGCACCAGCTGGTAGAACTTGCGCTGCGTGTGGTCCGAGATGCTGTCGATGAAGAGCCACTCGGCGTCTGAAGCTTCGTTCATTAACGACGTGATCATCTCAATGACGGTGGCCGTCTCCGCTTCACACTCGGCAGCCATCGCATCGGGGAAGTCAAGGAGTCCGCAGCCTCCGTAGTAGTTGATCAGCCCACTCGCTGGGGTTTTGTACTCGGGGAAGACACCGACGTAGCTGTCTGCCAGCACTTGGAACTTGGTCGACTTCGACTCCACCTCCCACGTATTG
>LGSM01000582.1:0-18348 GCA_001314345.1 Phytophthora multivora
GTGTTGGTGCCGCCGCAGTCTCCGGACATGATGAGATCAGTAGCCATGGTGCTTGAATAGAGAGGAATTGGGGTGGTGTTCAGCCGCTTGAGCCCTTGAACGTCGATTTGGAAATGAGGTGGAGCTTTGACGATCTTTCAAATCGGCTCCTCGTTGTTGCTGTATTGTTGCTGCCAAACCGAGGGGTACGTGGCATCGTCGTCTTTGAACCAGGGGTGGCTTTGAAGCTCAAGTTGGCATCTGCGATACCTCTTTAACAGAGGGTTTAATTATCGGCAGAACTTGCCCACTTCCAGCTGAAGTGGCTCATAAACCGCTTGGACTGCGATTGCTGATTATGCGGAGGCTCAACTTCAGTTTTCGCGTTTTATGCAGCGCTCAAGATTGTTTCTTCTTGTCGAGACCAGCAGCCACCCCTTTAAGTCGGAGTTCTATGCAAGCGCTCGCGCATGAGACAAAAGACAACGGCGCGAAAGCCCCGGCCAAGTCTCCCCATCGCGTTGACGCCACTGTGCTAAGTTAGTTCGATGCCGACGCCAGCGAGCCAAACCAAAACTCTCTGCTCGGGAAGCAAAGACACGCCCGGGCCCAAGTTGCAGGCAACGATGACAACAGTTGGCTCGCTGCCTTCTGTTTCTAATTAGACCCGTGGGCAAGGTTTCTTTGTAGAGCTTCAACCGCTTTTCGGGCTCCGCTGGTGGATTTCTACATAGCAAGAAATCCGGTAGCTTGAGAGAGCCCCGAAGCTCTGACGCGAAGCAATATCGGGAGTCAATGTAACCAACATAGACATGGGAGGTTCCATGCAGTGGACTCCACGGCATTCTGTATGAATAGAGGATGAATACTCATGTGCGTTTGCCCCGAAAGGTCTATGCACTAATTGCAGTTGGAAAAGCTTTTCGTGTCTCTCGGCGGGGACGTCAGTCGACACGCGGCCGACCTTCTTCCGTCTACGACAACCTTTAAATCCGAGCTCAACGCGCTATCGATTCCTGGACTTGTAGGGCTAGCAAGTCCTGGTGCTGCAGCTCTGTTGCTACATGTACATGTATTTCTGCTTGGTGAGCATGCATGCTTTTGCTGCCGTCACGTATGTATTATATCACACATAATCAGATTCGGTGGCGGCACGCGCTGCAACTTGCTGCATGCACTTTAGAGGACAACCTGTGTGCGTGCTTCTTGTAATCTGACAGTCGCAACTTCATATACAGTATAATCAATTATATCTGCATGTAGTTGACACATGCATCGCTAGCAAACCACTACACTTCGTTAAACACACTCTCCGATGACTTCCGGTCAACGTCAGCAATGGATTCCTGTCGCGTTGAGGCTCCTCCGGGTGAGTTTGCCGTGCCGCCATTCTCATTCGTTCGGACACTGTTCCCCACCACCTTTGTCTGCCTGACGACAACCTTGCGCGGACCTGCGTCTCGCTTGCTTACTTTGCTTAGATTTGACGTCATGGAGGCGATATTTCGCACGCTCGAAGCGACACTCCAGGTCATTACCCAGTAGCAGAACAACAGGGAACCGTGCGAAGCGAGGATCGCAGCTTGAGAGCCCTTCAAGAGAACACCTCCGCTTCCCATTCCGTCCTCGACAAATTTATAGCTAGCAGCCCCCATACCCGAGTAGTGAGTTCCACAAACAGCGATGCCCATGATGAGAGCGCTACCCAGTCGAAGAGCCTCGCTATCCTGGAAAAAAGTCAGCTGAACATCATCCAAGGCAGTTAGTTCTTCAAACCACGCAAGAAATGGTGATAACATGAGTTGTTACCGCTCGAAAGAGGATCCAAAACGCAGCCGTGGCCGTGAAAAAGGCAATGAGGACCGAAACGACCACGACTCCAGCCGTCAGTGTCATGCTAGCTTGCGTTCGCTGGGCCATCATACCTAGATAGTGCATCACGAGGACGCCAAGAGCTGCGAAAAGCCCGCCACCTGCAATCCTGG
Source organism: Phytophthora multivora (assembly GCA_001314345.1). Taxonomy (NCBI): domain Eukaryota; phylum Oomycota; class Peronosporomycetes; order Peronosporales; family Peronosporaceae; genus Phytophthora; species Phytophthora multivora. Next base: position 1,965 of record LGSM01000582.1, read on the forward strand.
GTAGACGTGAGAACAAGGCAATGAGCTTGATGCGCTTGGCGACCTTCTGCTTGTTCACAACGTCCGACATGGCCGTTGCCGCGAGATCTTTGACCAGAATATTTTTGCGCTTCTCTTGCTCCAGCTCGAGGAAGAACGGATCAGCGGACGCGATTTTCAGGCCGACAAACACTCCTCCGACGGCGCAGATGAAGGAAAGAATAGTGAGACCAGCCTCAAAATCAACTCGGAGAACAGAACCATCCTCGCGTGTCAACTGGAGAGCGTTCATGCCGGTGAAATGCATGCACCAAATGCCGCAGCCACCCAGCGCGATAGATGACAGCACGAGAAGGATGAGCTTGTCCTTTGCGTCAATTGCACTGCGCCATTTCTCCATCAGTTGAATAGCTGTCCACAGTAAATAGTGCACAAAACATTTAGTAAAAAGTATACAAAAAAAAAACTCGAATTGAAGTCACATACTGCAGAAGCTGCCGGTCACTGCGATCAGATATGAGAGAAAAATCTTCGACACCAACCAATGTTGTGTGATCTCCTCCTCGCTAGACATTTGTCCTGGTAATTTGCACTTGTTTCCTGTTTGTTGCCAATGAAAATGGCAAACTGACAGAACCCCCTTCCCTTCAATTTGTTTTAGACAAGGAAAAACGTATTTTTAGTTCGTCCTTCTCCAATTCAAGACAGAAACTGTGTGCAATGGGCAAGGTCTTCTTCAATACAAGAACATGAGCTAACTATTCGGGGGTGATACACATACTTTCATCTTACTACGTGAATCTTCTGGGTGCTGTTCCCTCGACTCTTTGACACTTTGTCTCGTTTTGAGATTCCTTCTCGCATCGTCGTGGCAGTGACGCTCATTTCGGCTTTGCGTAAACTTCGCACCACGCTGAAGCTCGCCAGCCAGTAGCACGTCAGCAGAGCTCCGTGCGAGGCAACAATAGCAGCCTCGGATCGATTGATGATGAATCGCGTGCTATCAGCGTAATTTTCCACGCTTGGTGCGTATGATGCAGCTCCCATGCCACAATAGTGGGTAGCACAGACTGCAACCCCCATGATCAAAGCACTACCGAGTCGTAGAAGTTCGCTATCAGGCATGAAGGTAAGCTGCAAAACTGTGTCAGTAAAGCCTTAATAGTGGATCAGCAATTAAAACCAACTTACCGCCCGGAAGAGGATCCAAAAGGCTGCATTGGCGGTGAAGAACGCAATTAGAACCGAAAGTACAACGATTCCAGCGCTTAAATCCATGACGGCGTTCGATCGTTGCGCCATCATACCAAGGTAGTGCATGCCGAGGACACCTAGTGCCGCAAAAGCTCCTCCAAGCATGATAAGCCACAGTCGAGAGAAGAGCGCAATGATCTATCACCACAACTATTAGAACTATAACAAACTATGTACACAACCGAAGTTGCACTTACTTTGATGCGGCGTGTGACAGCACTTCTGTTCACTACAGTTGACATTTTCACGTTTTTCAGATTTTCAGCCTGAACGAAAAGTTAGATGTGATAGATACTCGATAGATAAATAGCAGTTTACCAGCATTTCTTTGCGCCTGGCAGCCTCCATTTCCAGGAAGTACGGATCCATGGAGGCAATTTTCAGTCCGACGAACACGCCCAACACCGCGAAGATGAAGGACAGGATGGTAAGTCCCAACTCGAAGTCCATCTCGAGAATGGTTCCGTCTTCGAGTTCGAGCTCGAGTGCCGTCATGCCCGTGAAATGTGTGCACCAGATCCCACATCCACCGAGCGCGAACGAAGACAGAACCAACATGATGCGTTTGTGAGCGACCCCGTCCACCCGACGCCAGTTCTCCATGAGTTGAATTGCTGCATCAGTTAACGTTAGGATCTACCAATAAGTTCTTCAATAAGCTTTAGTGAACGCACTGCAATAGCTCCCAGTGGTGGAGATTAGATACGAGAGAAGGATCATCGACCATGACCAGTACTGATGAATGTTGGCAGCCATACTAGCCGCACCGATCGACCGATCGATCTACACTTGTTGGGCCAGTACGCTGTATCGAGAAGACTCTGTGAGCATGTAGAGCTCTTCTAAGAATAATGCAGATCATATTCATCAGGAAATGTGGATCTGTGCGCTAAATTTGGCTGTGCTGCTTGGTGCAACAACAACAAGAACTGGTGCAGTTATTCCTACAACCTTGTCGAAATTACGGTAGGCAGACATTGAAGTGTCTTGACCAATCACAAATCAGTTATGTACACAACATTATCCTGATTACGCGGTGATTACTCTGATTTGAGCCAATCACAGGCCTGAAAGGATTTTAGGTGAGCTCCTCCCGCTTAATTCAAAATGAACCGTTGCACGATTTAAAACACTTTTTTTTACATGTACCTAGTTACCGTACACATGCAACGGCGGATGACTTACTTACACGAGAGTCTGATGTCTCATAATCACTCTGATTCGTCGAAACGATGCTGCTTTCATCCAATCCAGTGCATGCAGCCAGTCCGCCGCCTCTTCCTTCCATTCTTCCAGAACACCTTCATACAAAGTCCCAGTGTTAAGCTCGCCACTAAGAAACGTTAGCTACCTCAGCGCGAAGAATCAAATCGACCTGGAGCGGTCTGTCAGTCCACTTTAACCAGCTTTCTCAACCTTCCTCCCGTCACTACTGACACACAGACAGACAATGGCAGCAGGACTTCCGGACGACCTCGTGCTTGAGTACGACATGCTGCAGCTCGTGGATGGAGACGAAGGCGTCTCCAGCAGCTTCTTGGACGCGCCGGCATCCCCTACAGCCTCAGCGCACGTCGAGGACCTGCTGGCCAACTGCTCCGTGGGCGTGAGCATCTCCACGTCGGGCTCAGACGCCGTTGGGGCCTCTAGTGGTTCGTGTGCGGCCTCGGCATGTGCAGCCGGTGGCGCAGGCTGCTCGTCCGCTGTCGCCACAAAATCCCCGGAAGCAGAGACCAACACTCATGACGAATTTGCTGAGTTCCTATTGGATGGTGAGCAATTTCTAAGAGATATGGAGAAGGTGGTAAAATTAGACTTGGACCCTGGTGAGACTCAGAAGAATCAGACAGCACTCGAACAGAATGATGGTGCGATCGACTTGGATGCCTTCACGGACCTGGATATGCTCGCCTCGCCCTGCCCGAGTGTCCCCAGCACGTGTCCGAGCACTACGAACGGGTCTCCGTACAAAAACGACACTGATGCGGACGAGTTCGACGTCGAGTGTCCGTTGCTGGCTGATGAACAGAAGAAGAAGGAAGAAGAGCAGGCCAGGAAGTACCATGAATCTCTGATGGGACGCATCCTTCCACCGATGTCTCCACCAAGACTGCCCCACACGGATTCGACGCTGTCGGATTCGTCGTCGCTGGGCCACACAGATGGCAGTGTATCGGCTTCGCCACTTCCTTCAATGCCCGAGGAGACTGCGACGGAACCAGAGCAAATGGAGACTCAGGAGGAGGATGAGGAGATGGAGGAGGAAGCCATGGAAGTACGTGGTCGACTGGAAACTGCTGGAGCTGGAGGGAATTGCTAAATATTTGTTGTTGTTGTTAAACAGGATGAGATGGACCTGTTGGAAAAGGAGGCCAAGTACCTGGATGCTCAGATGGACTTCCTGCAGTCTCGTGCCAAGTCGAGTCGTCCTCAGAGAAAGAGCATTAAGCAGCGGCGCCCGCGTGATACGGAGCAGCCGAAGTTGTTGGCGAAGAGCCAGGAGAACAACCAGCTTCTGAACGAACTCGTTACCCAGCAGAAGGTCTACCAGGATAACTTCAAGGCCATGCTTGCATTTGCTCCTGTGAGCGATGTGGTACGTGAACTGGTGCTAGGAATTGTTAGTTATGGTAAAGGTTCTGATGCTATGTGTTTTACAGCGTATGGCTTTGATGACGCCCATGGAGTCGTATATTCGACTTGGCAAGGACTTTAACGAGCGGAGAAAAACCATTCTTTCGTTGCGCGAGGAGAAGTTGGATATGACTTACAAGTTCATTGAACAGAAGGCAGCGGGTCTCGACATCAACCAGCCGTACCAGTACGCAGATATGTTCGAGAAATTCGGCAAGCACTACTGCGTGAACTTCGCCATCTCCAAGTACGACGGCGTGAGTGTCTTCCAGGTTGGACGTGCCATATACGAGCAGATCGCTGGAAAGGACGAGGCACTGAACAACGCGATGGGAAGCACTACGATCCGCGAATCATTCGATACTATCAAGTGTAACTTCATGCACCAACGCATCGTGTCAAGTATGAACTGGGAGGGTGAAAGCACAGACGCAGAGGGCGAAAAGATGCCGGACATGGAGTCGAACGCCATCTTTTATTGCCGATTTGGTGACAATTCGGCAGTACTAGCAACAGATTACATCGATCAGGACGACCTGCACCCGTACGACACATCAAACCGCATCCGCAAGGATGTTTCAAGCGGCGTGGTTCTGTCTGGCCACACTGATGCTGATGGGAAGAAGTACGTGGTGATGAAGCGTTACTTGATGGCGAAGTACCACATGTACCCTCACAAGGTCTCCCAGGAGCAACAGGACCGTTTCTTTGCTAGCATGCCCAAGTGCCACGACACAATGAAGACACTGATCGTTGATCGTCTGCAGCGCAATGAGACGGGTTGTCCATGTGCAGGTGAAGACTGATCGGTTCCGTGGCGTTCTGGAATCTCAAGTAGGAGGCAGCCGAGGGCCTTTGATGAAGACTCGATTCTTCGTCAGCACTCCTTGGCTTTCATTTTTTCTTCTCTCAAGTGATTAGTTCCTCAAGCATTCCTGGCTGCGTCATGGTCCCCCGTTGAAGCCGAGCCAAGGACAAGCAGGACCAGGGACGTGCGTTTGTCGTGGAGTGAGTGACTACCGATAAATATGTGGCAGCTGCTGTAAAGCGCTCCGTGCTCTCCATGACGAGTGGTTGTTTGTGCGATTCAACGCACGCGTAGCGCTACCAGGTTGGGAATCCCAGCGCTCAGTGCTAAGCACCTGAATCGAACATCTACTGTATTGCACTGAAAAGCGTGTTATTCTTTGCTTTTCACAGCGAAAACCTATTGTTATTTTCCAGAACACCCACATTTTGTACTGTTATTTTTATCCATCTCAATTTTTCGCATAAATTATCTGAACATCATGGGCGTGGAGCTGCCCGTTGACTTGGTGCGCGACTACGACATGCTGCAGCTGCTGGACGACGACAACGACGTATCCAGCAGCTCTGTAAGCTCCAGCGTAGCCTTGCCAACGTCCCCCGTCTCCTCCCTAGAGCGAGAACTGCTTCAGGACGTCATGCGTGACGATACGAGCTCTTCTTCTTCCTCTGCTCAATCCCCTAAATTGGGCGCTTTTCTACTCGAAGATGAGATTTTCCTAAACGAAATGGAGCAACAAGATGACGCAATTAACTTACCGGACCTGGATATGATGCTGCCTTTGAGCCCTCGAGCCAATTCGTGGCTTGAGGCGCTCCCAGATTCGCCCTCGTGTGGGACGGACGGAGAACTGCAGAGTCCGGAGTCTTCAGTACATTTGAGTCCATTCCCAACTTCTCCATTCAAACTGACGGATCGTGCATCATCTTCAGAAGAACCAGGGCACACTGATTCTGATCCAAGCTCTGAAGACGAAGAAACGGAGCTGCTGACGAGAGAATCCAAGTTTCTGACGGCGCAGAAGGAGTTTTTGGAGTTTCAGCGGAAGACGCAGAAGCCGAGACGCAAGAGCATCAAGAGCAGAAGAAGAAGAGACAAAGATATGGCGGAAGAACTGAAAATGCTGCTCAAAAGTCAGGAGAACAATCAACTGCTACATGCTCTTGCCATGCAGCAGAAAATGTACTCGGATAACTTCAAAGCTATGCTGGCATTTGCACCGGTGAACGACGTGGTAAGGAAGAGATTATCTGGAACTGGGAATGCTGTTGTTTTAACTTACTGATGGGTTTATGAACAGCGGATGTCGTTGATGACGCCTTTGGAGTCGTACATTCATCTCGGAAAAGACCCGATTGAGCGCAGGAAGACCATTTTGTCGCTACGGAAGGAGAAATTGGATATGACCTACAAGTTTATTGAGCACAAGACCCAGGGGATGGACTGCAGCCAACCACATGAGTTCTCGGATATGTTTGACAAGTTTGGCAAACACTACTGCGTCAATTTCACGATTTCCAGATACGATGGAGTGAGCATCTATCAGGTAGCACGTGGTATCTACAATCAGCTCACGGAAAAGGACGATTTACTGAATGACGCGATAGGAATTACGGCGAGACGGGAGGTACAGCACTGCTAGGAAGTTATCACCGTCTCCTCCTCATGTACTGAGTTATTATTGTGTGTTTTACAGTCCACTGGCACGCTCAAATGCAACTTCATGCACCAGCGTATTATCGCGACACCGAAACCAGCAGGCAGCAGAGTGAAGATGCCGGATATGGAGTCCAATGGCGTTTTCTACTGTCGATTCGGAGACAATTCGGCAGTACTAGCTACAGACTACGTAGACCGCGATGATTTACACCCGTACGACGAATTGAGCAATATCCGGAAGGATATTTCGAGTGGAGTTGTGCTCACTGCTCATGAAGATCAAGATGGCAAGAAGTACGTGGTGATGAAGAGATACATGATGGCCAAGCTCCACATGTACCCGCACAAGGTCTCCCAACGACAGCAGGATCGATTCTTCCTCAACATGTTCCACTCCCACGACAAGATGAAGAAACTCGTCGTGGATCGTGTACTGCAGCGCAGTGACGCAGGATGTTCGTGCACTGGAGATACAACGAGTTGCTGTTGCGCAAGTGACGAGGCCAGCATCCCGTGCGGTGGCCACCACTCTTAGGTATTGATATAAGTTATTTCTTCTTCTTCACATTTGAATAGTTTCTTTGACAATCTGTTGTAGCCATGTCTAGCAGAGTAATCCGTCTTGGTGGCGGGATGTTGATGCTGTTGACGTGACGCTTCGTTTGCACTTTACCCAAGTCAAAATCATTTTTTCTTTTCGCTTCTAACAATGCAAGCAAGCTTGGGCGTCGAAAAGGAGGCATTTCCACGTCTCCAGAGGAGGAAATGCGCGCAAGAAGCGGAAGATCTGGTCAAGAAGGCCCAAGCACTACGGAAGGAGCTAGCAGAACTCCAGAAACCAGCAGATAAACAGCAGTTAGCGTTGGCATCCGCCCAGTCAATGATCTTCGACCACCTCGGGACTCAGTGCAAGAATCCGATGCACACAAATATCCACTTACCACAGCAGCGAAGCGCTCGGAGGAATATCCTAATGGACAGGAAAAGCGACAACATCCGACAATGTTACGACTATTTGAAGGCGCGAAGTAACGAGTTGGACTTGTCGAAAAATTCCTTTTCGGGCGACAAATTCGAGGATTCGAATGGGAATTTCGTCGGCCGCCGCTTCGACGTCATTCGATTCCGCGGAACTCAATCTCTCAAGCAAATTTTCGACTCGCTGGTGAAGTTTATGTGCAGTTTCGAGGGCGGCAACTCGACGTTGGGGGATCTCACGGATCGAGACGACTATCAAGCGTTAAACAAAGACGCGTACATCTCACACCACCGATTCGAGTCAAACCACGAAGACGTGAGGTCGGAAGTCAATACCACGTCGTTCGCGCAGTATTTTGGAGACCAGAACGAACTGGAGGGCTCGAAGTGCGCGGTGTTGATCACCGACAGCGTTGACGAAGACGACTTGCACCCGTACGATCCACTCACATTTGTTCGACGAGATGTCACTGCCGGGATTGTACTGACTGAAGAGCAGAACTGTGGCGAGGTCGTTGTCTTGATGCGTCATGCCGCTTTTATGAAGATCTGCTGCCCCAGCTTCGACGTACCAGACAAGACGATGCACGAAATGTATGAGCGACTCGCTCAGTGGCCAACAGCCATGGTACAGACAATCCGTAGGCTCATTGATTAACCGAATTTAGTATTTGCCTAATTGGTCTGCACGTACTCTCGAATAGCTTGTACCGTGATATGCCCCCAACTTGACGCACCTGACGCACCTTCTCGAAGCGAATCCATTGAGGAGGCGGAGAGCTTAAACTCGGGTTTGCGGATGGTTAGAAACGCCGCACGCTGCATGAGCACGGTGATATCTTCTTTTCCCTTCGGCTCGCGATGATTTGGCTGCAATTCGGTGAAAACAGTGGCAGCACTGACGTCTCTGCGAACGCGATCCCGCGGACTGTATGGATACTGCTCATCTGAATCGACGCTATCAGTAACCATTACACCGCATGGTCCGTCGAAGTGGCGGTGGTGTTCGAAATATTCCATACACGTAACGCTGTTCATCTCCACCGTCAAATCCTCTTTGGGTTTGGACACCAAATGGAAATTGGTGATGCTCAGCCCTCCGTCTTCGCCGTCGTAGCCCTCCCGCACAGTTGTATGGCCCAGTTTCTCGGAAATACTGATTTCCATGTTGTCTACAAAGAACTTGAGCGCTTCGTACACTTGCTCGACAGACTTGACCCCGTTGAAATGAATAAACTCGAACCGGTCACAGCAAATGTCTCCGTTCTCGTTCTCATACACGTGATCCGAAAAATGAGCTTTACTCAAATCCAAGGGCTCACTTCGTGCTGCCACATACTGGAGCCCTCGACTGATCATTTCGTCCTTCAGGCCAACGAGCACTCGTCGACGATCATTCCATTCCTTTGGGAGATGAATCGGTCGGTACAGCGGATTGTTGATCATATTTTCCTACATAAAACTACGTTAATACCAACTTTCTAATACACATCTGCTTGTAAAATACCTGGATCTGCAGCAGTTTAGTTTGAGTTTGGGCAATGTTCATCTGCTGATCATGAATGGCTCGTTCCAAGATTCGTTTCGAGCTTTTAGCTTTCCACAAATCCAGTTCCTCTTCACTTCGAGACATTCTCACTTTTTCCCTCAATTCTTCTGCTTGCTTTTGTAGTACTTGAACCTGGTTACTGAGCTGTTGCTTCTCTTCCTTCCGCTTCACGTGCGAGGGTTTAAACTTTTTGATGGTCGACTCCATTTCCACTTGCCGTATTTTTTACATCAATTTTTGAATCATACGATTATTTTTGAGACAAGATTTGTCAATCACAAAAACATATTCGGCGTACATGTCGGAGAGGCAGGAGCGTCGACGCGGTGGACCCAAGCGCCGCAGACCGTCGTACCTGGTGCGGCAGGACGAGGTGAAGCGGCTCCAGACGCAGTTGCAAGTGCTCCAGAGGCAGTTGACAAAGCTGCAAGCTCGTCCACGAAGCGCCAGGGCTCAAATTCTTGATGTCGTAAACGCTAACAACTCCCTTCGAGATGTTATACACGGCCAGCAGCTGGCAGTGGCCGGGGCGCGGTCCATGTTGGCAGGAATGCAGGTACACCTATGATATCTTGTTTATCATTATTTTGTAGTAAAAACTAACAATTTCAATTGCCTGTAGGAGAGACAAACCGGAAGTCCGTTGTGCAGACACATTCATCTGCCTCACGAGTGGTGGGAACGACGTCAATTGCTGCTGGGACTCAAGAGCGACATGATTACTAGAGGTTGCCAGTATGTGGTGGCTCGAAGTCAGCACTTGGATCTGCTGAAGCCTCAGCTCATGGACCACCGGTACGAGGACGTGGAGGGCAATTTCTGCTGCGAGAGGTTCGAGTTCTTCCATTTCACAGGCGTCCAGTCCATCAAGGAAGTGTTCGACGCTATCAAGTACTTTATGCTCAATATGGAGATCACTATTTCCGAAGCCCTGGGACATACAACAGTTCGGGAAGACTACGACACAGTAGATGATGGGACTTCTATTTGGAACTATCGGCTACTATCAACGGACAGCAATGGGGTCACGTCGGAAGTGAACAAAGTGGTACTCGCTGAGTACTTTGACGAGTCGGAGCAAATGGGAGGGAGGCCTTGTGCTGTCGTGGTAACGGATTGTGTTGATGTGGACGACTTGTACCCGTACCATCCACACGAGCGAGTACGGAGAGACATTAGCGCTACGACTGTACTGACGGAAATGAGGCGGAAGAAGCAAAAGTCAGTGTCGACTACTCGTACTCGAGCTTCGAGTAGTGGAGAATGTAAGGAGGACGCATCCTCCGAGGGTGACGAGGAGGAGGACGAGTTGGTGGTCGTGATGCAACGTGCAGCCTTCATGAAGATGCACAAACCGAAGTTTGAGATCTCTAGGAGCGCGATGAGGTCGCTGAAAGAAGGCATTGCGAGCTGGGGAGAAGTGGAGGTGCAGTCAATCCGAGGCGCTGTGAACGCATGAGAAAATCATAATTGAGTACTGAATTACTCCGTAGAAACCTACCGTTGCCCTAAATCACGCACTACCCAAGCTATTTTTCGTGTTCAGACCTGAACTTGATTTCAGAACCAGACTGTGCCATATCGTTTTCGGGTTTGCAGCAAAGGATGCCATTCGCCCCAGATTCTAAGGACTGATCGGTATCGCTTTCTGCTCTTATCAATTTAGGAGGTGATGCAGTGTGCGACAGAGCTGTTGCTCGTCCGAGGAGCTTGAGGAGATCGAACCTGCGAGCGGTTTAGACGCCCGATGGGTCCGTAAATTTGCCATCGTTTGTACGATTCAGCAAGTGTTTGGCAATCTTCTGGCGAAAATATGCGCAGATACAGTACCTTATCTTCAGCTAACCTATCGTGAAGCAAGTATCCAATCGTTTCGTCAGGTAGGACAAGTTTTCGCTTACATGCATCCCCAGAAATTCTGTTTGTGTCCTCAGGCCAGTGGCCTAGTTGTCGTTATGGCCATCCCGTTTTCGTTATGACTAAAATTTTCGCATGCTTTGCGCTTTCGACTTGGCTGTTGGCAGTGAGAATGACACCAGATGTGTTTTTTGTTGCATGTAGAATCTATCGACATTGTTGCATGCAACCACTGAAACGTGCGCAAGAGCGAATCGAGAGGATGACAGCTGGATAATTTCCGAGATAAGTCCACCGCCCGCCGTGTGGCTCTTTTGATGGCTTTCCAGTACTCAGTGCAAGTTCTGGTTGGCTCACTTCTCAATTTTCCCAGCACCCCCCCACTACCACACGAACAACAACACGCAAAGACGATGAACCTCCTGACTTCCTTCGCTGTTCTTCTTGCTGCCGTGGCTGCTATCTCGTCCCCTGTTGAAGCGCAAACGTGCATGTGCGGTGACGTCGACGTCGGTGGATGCTGCAGAATTCAAAGCTTTACGACCTTTAAGGATTTCTGTCAATCGAGCTGCTCGCGCAACACTCCCTGCTCGTACTTGTGAGCATTCTTCTCGTGACTTATCATGATAGTCTAATGCGTAAAAATGAAGAAAACATTTTGATGAGAGATACTGTCCCATACCACTGTGTACTGTAATTAGGTTATTTTTGTGATGGAGTAATCCTCCTTCGAACTGGCAATGTTTACTCTTTGGTTCAAATGTTACATTAAATGTAAATTTTACATTTAAATATACAGTTTTCCATTTGCCACAGCCATGGGGAACGTCAAGAAACCCGTCGGGTTGCCTACGCGCCCCCACCAACAAAAGAGAACACCGACCTACGTGATCCGCAAAGAAGAAGCTCGAGCGTTAGCAAAGGAAGTGGAATCGCTACAAAAGAAGCTTGCCATCCTCCAAGACACGCGAAACGGTGGCAACATCCAGTTCACTGAGGCCGAGAACCGAGCGTTGCGAGGAGTTGTATCACTGCAGCAGCTTGCTCTTGCGTCTACCAGCTCAATGCTGTTCAGTCACATCTCGAACCAGACGGAAAACCCGATTAAAATGCACATTCACCTACCCAAGCAGTGGACTGCCAGACGAGAGACGCTCGTGGAACTGAAAGAGGCGAAATTCAAACAGTGTCGGGACTATTTGGACGCACGTTGCCGCAGTTTGGACATGACCAAAGACCATTTATCAGAAAACCAGTACGAAGACGCAGACGGGAACTTCATTTACCAGATCTTCGATGTGACCCGTTTTCGAGGCAAATCACTCCAACAAGTCTACGACGCACTCATTTTCTTCATGTTTAACATGGAGATCAGCATTTCTGAGACGTTGGGGGACATCACAGTGCGGGATGACTACGATACCATTGACGATGACGCGTACGTCTCCAATCACCGACTGGTATCAAAGCATGACGGCGTGACATCGGAGGTTAACGCGGCCACCTTCGCCCAGTGTTTTAATGAACTTGGGAGTTCGTCTTTTGCTATGGTGGCTTCGGAGAGCATTGCTGAAGATGACTTGCATCCGTACAGCTCAAGTGAATTTGTCCGACGAGATGTCTCTGCTGCGGTGATGCTAAGCGAAGAGAAGAGTCGAGATTCCAGTGAAGAGGACGAGGAAGTTGTAGTTGTCTTGCGTGGCACTTTCTTCATGAAGGTCTACAGTCCAAGCTTTGATGCTCCTGAACACACTCTGGTTGATGTGCTAGAGCGGACTGCGCGATGGCCGAAGGTAATGCTGCAGCGTGTTCGCGAAATGATTGAAACTCCGTAGTCAAGCATAATTTTCAATTGAATCGCACCTTTCAGCGTATTATGTATGACCTAGCTGTACCATCAGATAGCAAAAACTCACCTTTTATCCGTGACCAAAACGAAAAATAAATGTGAAATAGTAAGACCAATTTCTTGGCTCCTCGAGTTACCTTAAAAATGAAAATAAATAAATATATTTTGACTGTTTAAATAACGACAATGGAGTAATCCTCTTTCGGTTAGGCAATGTTGACTCCACGTATCCAACTTCTATAATATATTATATCACCACAGTTTTCGATTTGCCAGCCATGGTAAACAGACAGAAAGTTGTCGGTTTGCCTTCGCACCCTCACCAACAAAAGAGGATCCCGACCTATGTGATCCGCAAAGAAGAAGCTCGAGCGTTAGCAGAAGAAGTTGAAGCGCTACAAAAACAGCTTTTGGTTCTCCAGAAGACGCGAAACAGTGGCAACGTCAAGTTCACAGTGGCCAAGAACCAAACGCTGCGAGAATTTATATTCCAGCAACAGCTCGCTCTTGCGTCTACCAGCGCCATGTTGTTCAACCATATCTCGAACCAGACGGAAAACCCGATTAAAATGCACATTCACCTACCCAAGCAGTGGACTGCCAGACGAGAGACGCTCGTGGAACTGAAAGAGGCGAAATTCAAACAGTGTCGGGACTATTTGGACGCACGTTGCCGCAGTTTGGACATGACCAAAGACCAATTATCAGAAAATAAGTACGAAGACGCAGACGGGAACTTCATTTACCAGATCTTCGATGTGACCCGTTTTCGAGGCAAATCACTCCAACAAGTCTACGACGCACTCGTTTTCTTCATGTTTAACATGGAGATCAGCATTTCTGAGACGTTGGGGGACATCACAGTGCGGGATGACTACGATACCATTGACGATGACGCGTACGTCTCCAATCACCGACTGGTATCAAAGCATGACGGCGTGACATCGGAGGCGAACGTAGCTACTTTTGCCCAGTGTTTTAATGAACTTGGGAGCTCCTCGTGTGTCATTTTGGCTTCGGAGAGCATTGCTGAAGATGACTTGCATCCGTACAGCTCAAGTGAATTTGTCCGACGAGATGTCTCTGCTGCGGTGATGATAAGTGAAGAGAATTCCAGTGAAGAGGACGACGAAATGGTTGTTGTCTTGTGTCGTGCTGCCTTCATGAAGGTCTACAGTCCAAGCTTCGATGTGCCTGAGCAGACCCTGGCTGTTATGCACGAGCGAATTACCCAGTGGCCGAAGGTAATGCTGCAAATTATTCGCGAGATGGTCGAAACTGCGTAGTGTTCATTTAACTGTAGTAACTTTTTATTACCTTACAACGCATCAATGAAGTCACGTATTGACTGCATCATGACCTTGACCCAGCTAGCTGTCCCGTCAGCTATAGCGTTCAGAGCGTCTGTGGGGACATCGATCTCTGGAGCAAGAGCTTTGAGGAACGTAGCGCACTGGATAACCACCGTCAGCTCTTCATCTCCAACTTCACTTTCGCTGTCTTCAAGACGCCTCCCACGCTTCCTATTGCCTCGTTTCCTCCGACCAATCTCTGTCATGACAAGTGTCGCACTCACATCCAGTCGAACTCTGGATTTCGGGTCGTACGGGTGCAAATCGTCTTTATCGACGTTGTCTGTGACCATCACAGCGCACGGGCGTTCTCCCAACACCTCATGGCGGTCGAAATACCCGTTGTATAGAACTTTATTCGACTCCGTCACGATCCCACTCGGCCGAGCGGAAATCAAGCGGAAACTGCCGATCGATCCGTCGTCTCCGATGCTGTCGTAGTCTTCTCGCACTGTGATATGGCCCAGAGCTTCTGTGGTGGAAATCTCAACGTTCGTAAGGAAAAATTTGGCCGCTTCGTAAACTTCCTTCATCGATCTCACTCCAACCAATTGGTTCACTTCGAACCGATTGCAACAGAAAACTCCATCGGCATCTTCGTAGCGATCCTCTGAACAGTGTCTACGTAAAAGATCCAAATGCTGAAACCGAGCCTGGACAAACTGGACTGCACTTGAGAGCTTCTCGTCCTGGAGACCCACGAGTATTTGCTTCCTCTTATCCCAGCACTGCGGTAAGTGAATGTACGTGTACAGAGGATTCCACATCTGCTTTTCCTGCAATAACATTAAATTTTACTTTAAAAAACACTTCAAGTATCATAAATTAAACATGAAATAGTACAAATACCTGAAAGTTTGTCAGTTCAGATTGAGCGCCTGCAAAGGCCAATTTTTGGCCCTGGATCAGCCCCTCCAGCGCATATTTAGTCCATAGCGAGCGTGCCAACAGTTGTAAATGGTCTTTGGGCGTCAGGGCCGTTAGCTCTGCATGCGTTTGAAGGTGCTGCACTCGGCCCTGCAGCACTGCGATCTCTTTCCGCAACGCCTCGGCCTCCTCGCGCCGCACCGTGTTCGTCGCCTTGCGCTTCTTGGCTGGCGGCATGTTGATAAATGCCGCACTGCGCACTGTCTAGCCAGAATTAAACATATTTTTTAGAATGATGGTAGCTCATGGATAATCGCCCCGTCACAAGACAACCTGAGAGCTGTAATCATGTACTCTAGGGAATGATTATTACCCTGGTACAGATATGGAGCTGTTTGAACCGGTTCAGATCCTAGATTTACCCTAACCAGCGCAAAAAAGAGCCGTTTTATTCTTCCAAAGGAGGAATTTCCATACTCTCTTTTTGGAAATTCCTATTAGAGAATGAATGACCCTTCACATCACATACAATTCTTCATATAAATCGATATTGGTTGACCCACACAAAGGATTTCTCAGGACGCCATTCCTAAGCAAAATGACAGGGGAAATCGACGATTTACGTCTGTTAGAAGAAGAAGTAACCAGTACCCGGGCCAGCACAATTTCTACAAGTTCCCGTACGTCTTACCAAAGTTCTACGACCAGATTCCTGCTGTGGGTTCTCCGGAACAAGCCATCGCTGGTGCGCAATGGCTTCGCCAATACGATAGTCACGGAAGAGCAGACGTGAAGTCGATCAAAGCTGCGTTATCATCAGCTCCTGACAACCCACCTATCTACTTTGATCGTGTTACGGCCCGGGACTTCATGACCTGGGTACTCTCCATGAAGAAGGCCAATGGTGTCTACCACAGCTTTTCTACCTACGCAGGACATCGCTCTGCTTTTTTCAATCTTTTCCAAGATTATCACAACGTCATGTCTTCCGATCTCGAGCGTGAAATGAGCTACCACTTTCAAGGACTCCAGCAAAAAGTAGCAGCCTTGGCCCATTGTCAAGGACAAATTAAGGTGCTGTGGTGATTCCGTGAAAAAATTGCCCCTTGTCGCTTAATGCGTCCAACTGACTTGAGCACAGTAAACCAACGCAAGCGTCTCAGCGACCTAAAGTTCTTGATAAAACAATCGAGATAACAGCAAAAGAACTTGAGATTTTGACAGCGAAACTCGCGTATTCAGAAGCTGCGACTGCCTTTCAGCAGTGCAGCTATTGAACTTCCTTCAGAGACACAGCAAAATAGAAAGCGCCGTCGTGGGCGACTTGTGTGGCCGTCAGTGGCAACGATTCTGCGACAGAAGAAGGCAAGACAATTTTAACAGCACAGTGTTAATACATAGCAAGGTTTCGGTCCAAGTAATACATGTATCTATACGCACACCTCTTGTACTCTTCCAGCAAGTCTCTGTGTACGCCTCATACTGTTTGTGTCTTTAAAAGAATACTAACGGCAAGCACGTACTAGAAGCACGTGGTGACAGGATCCCCCCGTTAAGATTCGACGTATCGGACCCGATACGTCAATCGATAGAACTTG
>LGSM01000583.1:0-18325 GCA_001314345.1 Phytophthora multivora
TACCCCACCGGTACTACGGACTACAGCGGTAGTGGCAAAACTACTTACCCCGGCACGACCGAGGGTGGTGAAACCTCGGCGGACTGCAGTGGAAGCGGTAAAACTACCGGTTCATACACCACTGGCACAACCGAGGGCGGTGAGGCGGACTACACCAGTGGTAGTGGCGAGACTACCGAATCGTACCCCACCGGTACTACGGACTACAGCGGTAATGGCAAAACTACTTACCCCGGCACGACCGAGGGTGGTGAAACCTCGGCGGACTGCAGCAGTAGCGGCAAGACTACCGGATCGTATACTACCGGCACGACGGAAACCACAGAAGGCGGTGACTATGGTACTGACGACACCGAGGACACTACGGACGATAATGTCTACTCCTCTGGTAGTGGTGTTCAAGATGATGAGCACGACACTTATGAGCCAGTAACCGATGAGCCTTGCGAGGATACGGAAGCACCCACGGAGGAGAGCACGGAGGCCCCCACTGAGTACCCAACTGAAGAAACTACGAAGTACCCTACCGAGGAATCGACAGAGGCACCAGAAGAGGAGACCACGGAGGAGCCTTGCGACACTCAAGAACCAGAGGAGACTGAAGCACCAGAGGACACTACGGAGCCCCCAACCGACACTACAGAGCCCCCAACCGACACTACGGAGCCTCCCGCTGACACTACGGAGCCTCCCGCTGATACTACCGAGCCACCCGTTGACACATTTACTACAGAAACGTAGCCGCAAGGAACACGCAGTCGTGGCACACGTGCTACCGTCGGTGCTATAACGACGCGGAGTGCGAGGCCTTCAGCTTCTTCCAAGACAACGCCGAGTCGATTTGCGAGAACACGCGTTCGACCGATGGCATGTTGGAGGACCAGCAGAACTGGCAGGCGGGTCACATGCGCCGCAGTACCGTAGAGTGAAGCCCTTGAAAGGCTGCAGACCGCACGGTAGTATCTGAACAAACTACATATAACGTAACTCGATGTGAGTATTCAACTACAAGTAGAACTTGAATAGAATGCAACAGTTTTCTATTACACGCAACGAGGAAACTCCATTTTCTCCAACTTTCGGACTTATGCTAAGCGGTATACCTAATGTCTACTTGAATTTAGATGACGATGATAATACCTGGTACCACCTCCAGTTGTGGATTCGAATGGCCTCAAACTCGACTTCATTCCATGCCGATTTAGCAAATCAGTCGGCAAAAGAGGGATTAAGAAAATAACCACTGGGGGACTGCCAAGTTGCCATGTTGCGTACTGTGTGGGACGTAAATCCCTCCATCCTGCTCTGGTTTAACCACTATAGCACTGCGAGGTGGTTATTTCCAGCCGCCGACCGATTCGCATAGAGTCGTACGATTCAGTTCATCCAAAATCCACTTCATGGTGTGGTTGTCCACAACTTGGGATTCTCCGACAATTACCGAAGCAGCCCAAACGAATCTCTCTCAGTAAACACGCCACACAATGTCGGGGCCTTTTTGTCACCACGCGTACATGAGATAGTGGGGAGTGGCTGCGAGAAGTGTTAATACAAAAGGAGTCATTAACCCTTACAACACCAGAACCTCCTGCTTCTCATTGTCAATTCAGCTCGTATTTAACGGATCCCAGTTTGGAATCGAAGCTGCCGACGTAGTATTTGCCCAAGGCATCAGCTCTTCGCTCTTGCTCCACGGAATTAACGGTTGGATCTGTGTCTGCGTTCTACGTGGAGGTGGCACAACAGGGTTTTTCCCACCGGAGCTGTGTTGATATCGTCTCTTCAGTGGACTCTTTTGAGTCGTGTGGCCTGTAAAATTGAATTGGTTCGTAGCCATCGCGAGAAGTTGAGGGCTTAATGGCTGAGGCTGTGGGTGGACGGCGGCTTTGGATTTTATCCACTCGGTATTCCCAGCATCGACTGCAGCAGCCACGTGACTGAAAACTCCACGCTTTTGTCGCATTGACAATGGACTCGGACTGGAATTGGTAATGGGAGGCAGCTCAACACCAAGTTGTCGCTCCAGCATCTGTTTGACAGGACTCGTAGCACTTGAGCCTCCTGAACTTTGACAACCATTGGGATAAATGGCTGCGATCCGTACTTGGTACTGATGTAGCTTCTCTAATAGGAACAAGAGGACTTCATGGGCGTCATGTGAGGATAATTCGTCTAACGCCGGACGAGACACCAGCACTCGCCGTCCGAAAGCGTCCATTGTTGTCGTTCCAGGCGCAAGTTGGATCAGCTCCTCCACACGCTTATTGTCAATACCGGTATCTTCGGTATCTGCAGCCATCTTGTCCATGGAAGTATCCGATCCTTTACGACGCTGAGCTTCAGCCGCTTCATCAAGGGAGCGATACAAGAACTGAACCACTTCGTCTTGCTGCGCCAGCATAAACTGTCGTTCTTTTTGGAACACGCGAAGCCACTCAAGCGCTCGTTGAAGTTGACGTTCGACTTCCAGACGGTTTTCGTCTTCAAATACCGATCCACTCGCGTTTTCTGGTAGGGAAAACGTCACTTTCTTGTCTTCTTCGTTGTTCTCATTAGGCGGACGGATCTCAAGTTGAACGGTAGTGTCGCTATCAAGAGTCTTAGCTTGTAGTTTCGCCAGTATTTTCTGGTAGTACCGGTTTTTCTTGGCCATCAACTGCTCGTTGGACTCGAGAACTTTGTTCTGCGCTCTCAACTTGGCCAGTTCCTGCTGGGATTCATCCAAACGTTCAATTAATTTCTCCGTTTCGCGACTCTGGAAGGCCAGTTCTTGGGTAAAATGCTCGTTCTCCAGTAAAGTACGTTGAGTGGAAGACGCCACTTGGTCGTTCGTACGCAGCATCAACTCCGCCTTGGCAGCCTGCATCCGTCCGAGAAGTTCCTGCTTGGTTCGAGCTTGCTCCAGTAGATTATTCCGCTCCAAATCCTGCATTTTCGTCTGGAAAGCGGCGCGTTGAGCATCAATTTTGGTCTCGAGAGTTCGAACATACGCTTCCATTTCGCGTTTCGCCGCTGCAAAGGCATGTACGAGCCGCAATTCCTCCTTGAGAGCTGCCAGTTCCTCTTGAGCTTTCGTCTGCTCTGCAGTCCGTTCACTCCGCTCGTCCGCCAGTGCTTCTTGAGATGAAACGAGCACTTTCTCTTTTTCTTCTTGAGCTTCGGCCAGATCCTTCTCCAATTCCGCAATTCGAGCCATGTGCTCGTCCGTTTTCTCATGGAAATAGTGATACATCTCGCTCTTCTCCTTGGTCTCTTTCGCCAGCGTCTCCTTGAGAAACGCCACTTCTTCCTTCAGCGAGTGATTGGCAGCGTCTTGAGTTGTCAAGTGCTCGTTCACCAGCATCATGTCGAACGCCAGCTTGGAATCGGTGGCGCCGATCGCATCCAGCACAGCTTTGGACAGGATTGCGTGGCTTAAAGGAACTGCCCCACCAGCATTTTCCTCCCTTGGAGATTCCCCTTCAATTGACACGTCATTGCCCGTAGCGAGATCCATTCACTTTTGAGCTTGGTGATACAGTAAAGAGCTATTCTGGAAGGCTTCCTCGTCCTCGGTGTCTACTACAACAGACTAGCGATACCGTTCGGCACCTCTTTCGATGAAACGGCGGCTGTTCTTCATGCGGCTGTCCCTAGTGAGGAGCCGTGTTATATCTTCTTGTTTTTTTTCTCTCTCTTTTTTCTGGATCTGAGCTTTCTTCCGTTCGATCAACTGATTTCAGTTCGCAATTGGCCAGGAGAAGTAACAAGCAGTGAGCAATGTCCAAGCTGGGAGTCGCTATCTTCATGGGTTTAAGTGGCGTTGCTGCAGATTTCAATGTCTCAGTACATCAAGACGCGACGTACCAAGCTCGAGAACCGATTTGTGAAGGCTTTGGCGATCTACCGACTGGAACGGCTTGTCCTCTGAAGGGTGACGTTGCTATTGCGGGCTGCAATTCAACTCTTGTGTCGTTTAATGGTTCGGTCTGTGTCGCTCCAGTGGATGCAGCGTGCGTTGTGACAGCGGAATCGACCTGGAGCTGTGTCTTTCCTGACGAGAACAACGCAACGGAGGACTGGACAAGCACGCTAACAGTTGCTAGTGAGGCCTCAGTACACGACTCACCATGGGGGGATCTTCCCTGGAGAGCTCCACCGCCAATTGACTCCATAATTACTGCGACTACTGATCTTCAAATTGAATAGACGTATACTCCATTAAATCTACTGTTTTAAGCTCACTCTTGCTTTTGGACGGCAACGACGACGGATATCGCGAGAAACTCGATCATTGGAGAGACTGACGAACAGCACAATTGCTACAACCATCAGGATGGATACACGTACCGGTAAGTTGGGTGGATCCACTGAAAGCTGCGGTTCTTGCTGTCGGAGATGCCCGACAAGTTCGGTATTCGTCCCCTCGTCGGTGTCTTCAAGTGTTGCAGTGCTGTAGAGTTTCCATCCTCCGCCCACAATGTCCTCCACCTCCGTCGCGTTCGTGTACGGCACCCAATGGCGTTGTTCACACGATTCCGCATCTTTCTTGCCTTGTTCAAAAGTCACCCCCGAAAACTCCAAGTACTGTTGGAAAGATCGTACAGTGCCGAATCCATACTTGTCCAGTTCCATAGTACTCACTCGGCCTTCAAAGGGCTGGCCAACCAAGACCTTAAACCGGTTAACCCCCATCTCTTCCTCCTTGTCCTTAATCTTCTGGTCCACTGGGATCCCTTCAAACCTTGCTGGCACCGACGTGTAATTATGATACACCACTGAGCCTAATTTACTGGGCGAATACATGTCATAGCCATGTGTCCAGAGCCTCGAAGCTCTCAAAAACTCTTCGCCATCAAAAACCCACAACGTATACGAGTCCACAGACACGCGCTTCTCCGCATGACACTTGCTGTATGAAAAACCCGCTCCCCAAAGCGCTTCTAACTGCGGGATCTTGGAGCCTCCGATCATACTAGCGCCGACAGTTCGCACCAGTCCATTCTCGCCCCTTTGTGTCGTACACAAATGCGGCATCTGTAGATCCTTCGGCGCTTTATTGTCTCCATTGTCCGCCACAAAGTTGTGGATGTGGTGGATGTACGTGGTTAAAACTGCCATTTCGTTCCCAATGCCCTTCCATTCCCGCAGTAAATTATCGTCCCACCCGTTGGTAAAAATGCTGTGGCCATCCAATTGGAGACAAAAATCTTCCTCCTGGATCAATTTCTGCTGCTGGTGTCGAGCCAATGTGGGGCCTCTGGACGTGTAAGCAGATCGTTCATCGACCCGAATTTGGTCCCTAAAAGGACACTCGCCTTGCTCGGGCCACTCGATTGTAGCCATCTTACAAAACTCGTCGAGGCATTTTTGATCCGATGGGTACACTTGGTCAACAACCCCGAAAACGATATTGCTGGGTTTTATTGCCCGCTTGAAGCCAGTGAACAGCGTTTTAGCACAGCGATAGCCGTCCCGGAAGACTGAAAGACCCACGAAAAGCTTGGGATCGTCCGGAATTCGAGGAGGTGGAGGTCGCAGGTGATTCTGCAGTGGATTAAGGGGAAGATGCTGCACGCTTGGGTCCAAATTAACAGAGCGATTGGTCTCCACGATGCCCATGGTCGACTCGAAGCCGCTTTTGCCCATGGCGAGCGGGAGAAGAGGAGCGAGCAGCAGTATTAATTGTGCCCGCATCTCGAATTTTGAATTATGCCCACTGGGATGAGGTAGCTGGTATTATTAGCCAATCAAAATTGACACTATAATTAAAACAAAACCCAAAAGCTTCGGAACTTTTTCAGCAATATTTTGTTTTTTCGGACCATTTTACCTGCAGCAATGTGCTATAGGGAGGAGAAATACCTACAGTCTGGGATAAACGAAATCTACGTCCTCTGCAAGTGCAGCCGCCGGTGTCCAAAAGTTGTCAACATCAGAGCGCGTGGGTTGCAAAACGCTGGAGACTTTGGCGACTCACACGGTGAATGGCCTACATTGTAGAGCAGTTAATGATGATCCGCTGGGTGCGATTTCAGAAACGACGACTATTAAGTGCGCTTTAGTTGAGGAGACTAATAGGGGCGACAGCTACTTTCTCCCTATCTTCTGAACTGATCACCCGCCCATTACTACCGCCATAGCGATCTTTGCTACACCTGCTGTGCCTCTACGAAGGATCGATCGACTTTCAATGGCAGTTTTCAATTACCATTGTTGTGCCGCCTCTCTAGAAGCAGATATCCCTCATGACGCGTACGTGCTCAACGGTAATTCTTGTCTTGCTGGGAACTGCGGGACACGTAGCTGCAGAGCTGACTGTGGCTGTCCACCTTGATGCAACGTACTCCATCGACTCCTTCCGTGGCGCAATTTGCTCCGGTGACGAGGATTTTCCGACTGGGACAGGATGCCCCGTCAAAGGCGACGTGGCAATAGCCGACTGCCACTCCAGTCTCTCGACGTTCAATGGGACTAATTGTGTCGCTCCTGCGGATGCCAAGTGTGTCGTTGCTAGAGACAAGTGGAGCTGCGTTTTTCCTGATGAAGACCTTTCGAGTACACTTGTCATACCCCGCGATTCTTCTCTGCAAGAGTCACCGTGGGGTGACCTCCCTTGGAGAGCACCTCCACCCGCAGACTTGATTATCTCAATTCAAACGGATCAGACAGCAACAGAATAATGAAAATACGTTTTTCTCCTACAATTTGTTTCTTTGAACCTGACTTACAGTACGGAGTGGAAAAATTGAAGACTAGGCAAGACCACATAGCTTGTCCAGAATGGTTACTACAGTAGATTTCTCTCCAGCACGGAGCAGTAAACACAAAATACCTCACACTCCTTCCCCCCCCCCCAAAAAAAAAGAATAATAATAATACCAGAGGTTGTTCAGGCCATGAGCTACAAAACCAAGAAATCCTTCGCCATTCTGGGGTAACTAACACATCGAGTTGCGGTGCCGAATAATTCCACTTGAATTCGCAGCTTCACAAGTGGGTGTTTTGGTCGCAAGTCGTGAAGCACTCGTATCTTGTACACTCGCAACAACGAACTCGTCTTTGACATTTGGTTCATAGATAACCAGGTCAATATTCCCACGGGAGTCGAACAAAATGTGTTTAACAGCCTTGCCGAAACCGAAGGATTTCCAACGAATCGGAAACTACCGCAGCAATACCATTTGCAATCAATTCGTCCATCTCCACAGAAAGCTGTAGACCAGGCAAAGACGGCAGGCCAGACATAGATCAACTTGGAAGTATTTTCAAGGCATATTTCTTTTTTTTTTCGGTACGTAGGGCGTTCCTTGTTTAGCTACTCGTCATCGCCTTGATCTTTTTCGCGAATGGCACCAATTTCCACCATTTTGCGTGCGAGCTACACAATTAAAGAAACAATCAATTAGTCGAACAGTAATCGAATAGAAAATACTCTCAACACGTACGGCAGCGGTGGGGAAGTTGTCGCTCGACGTCGCGTGGTGATTTGCTCGGCTTCCGAAATTCGCACGCTCAGCTTCTTCATCGTCGTCTGTGAGTCCGTCGAATCCAATAACCCGCTCGGGGAAGGCCACACCGTCCTTGAAACACACGACCGTCGGCAACACTCGAATCGCCAGTTTTTCTACAAAAAATGGGGCTTTCTCCGCGTTCAACTTGAGGAATTTGCACTCGATATGACTACGAGCCAACTTCGCCAGATGAAAGTCCATGATCTTGCAGCGTTCGAAGTCCCGATGGTAAAAGTGCACCGCCACCAATGGACTGCCAGTCACTTCCTTCAAGAACTCGTCCTGGGTGATTTCACGGTACTCTCCGTGGCCTTTAGCCATGAGCGTCTGCTTCTCTTCGAACTCGTTCTTCAGCTGCTTCAATCTGGCGGCTCGTATCCTATCCGAATTCACAGCAAACGTCAAGTTTAAGAAATAATTTACCCTACTCTGTATCATCAACAGTTAAAGAGACCGTTCTAGCTCCGGATCGTCCTCCAGTTCGTCCAGCATCGCTTCATCATCGGAGTCAAAGTCTTCTTCTTCTTTTTTCGCACTGATATAAGAGTTATCTTCCTCTTTTTGAGCTTTAGCAGCCAGTGCCTCTTCGATCCGACGTGTCCGCGTCTTCTCGTCCCTCTCCTGCTTCTCCTTCTGCTGCGCTTGGACCTTCTCTTGCCGTTCGTTCTTGACCTTCAGCTCCTCCATCGCCCCCTGCATCCGGTCCGAAGCTTCCACGTGCGCTGCGGAGTCGAACAGCCCGGAGGTGTTGGCCATGGAGAACTTGGCTGCCATGGTCGAGTGGTCGAGTGGTTAAATGGGGGCGGTTATCTCGAAAAAACTGGAATACTTGATGTGATTGGTAGCAAAAGGAAAATGGATACGTTTGATGATGATTGGTGGAAAACACACACAACATGGCTACAGTTGAAGGGACACGGATCCAAAGGGTGTATTGCTCAAGATGCGTCTAGTGTTAATGGTGGCAATGGCCTTGTTGCTGGTCGCAATGGCTTTGGGCTCTGATACTTCTGGGAGCTTGAAAACGGTGGACAGTGACAGTGAAAACTCGACAATTACAGTGGACGACACCCACAACACGACGGTGTTCCAGCCTGCGGATGATTTCCTGCCAAAGGGACACGGAGGCAATGGCAATGACAACGAGGAAGCGTCCAAGTCGAAGGCAACGACCCCGAGTGACGGCAATGGCGGCGGGTTGTCCGCGGTGGCAGTGGGAGTGATTGTCAGTGTGAGTCTTGTAGGTGTCGTGCTCTGTATCATCGTCATCGTCTACGCTTGGAGAGCTTCGAGACGCGAGGAAGAAGCGATTTTCATGGATTTAGGAGATGAAAGGAACTACGCACACGGAGGATTCGGAGACTACGCTGCTATGTAGAGAAGAAAGAAAAAAGATCATAAACTTTTGGATAGTTTCCATCTGTAGAATGGCTCGTTTCGTGAAGAAATTCTCTTTTAGACCTCCAAATTCTGTACTGTTACCTATAGTCTTGGCAGTGGTGGACGATGTTGAAGCTGGGAGAATTTATTGCGCGCCGCACCTAAGTGTTTATGCCGGAGTCGGGTTTCGTGCGAGTTTTTCCCGGATTCATTCATCTCATTTCTGGTTACCAAGAGTTTCAAGAAGTATCAAAAGTTGATGCCTCTGGATTTTTGGCTCGAGGAGACCGGAACGATCGTGAGTCAAGTGTACGACATCCAGAACCAAAGGATCAGCACCATGTGCGCCTTCTCCAAAGGCCATTGGGAACGCAGTGAAGAGGCCCACGGCGATAAACGGAACCCGCAAGACTTTTCCCGTTGGCGCAAGCTCGCTCAGTACGGCAACCACCGCGACCGCCTCGTGCTCTGCGAGCAAGCGGAGATTCTGGAGAACTACAGAGGTCCCGGTAACCTCAAGCTCATTGCCCTGGACGCTGAGACGCTGTGATGTTGGCGTTGAGTAACACCGAACATCGTGCTTCTAGGCTAGCAGTTGATACAGGCACATGTCAATGAAAACCCGTTTCAAATTGTCTTTTGGTTTGAGCAGGCCCTTCCCAATGGGACGGACAATGACTTCAGGGCATGGGAACTTCTTATGTCCTGAAGTCATTGTCCCTTGCTGTAATACAGGGGCACAACCAATGAACCATCGAGTGCATGCACAGTCAGACACTTCTATCTGCAATGCACAGAGCTGCCGGATGTGCGTCGATATGATGAGTGCGTCGAGAAGCTCGCCACTTTTTTTCACACCAAACTAAAATTGACGCATTACGTAGTTTTCCCAAATAAAACGGAGTTTCAAGAATTGTTGTTTGTTGTTCTACTGACCTCGTGGCAAACCTTTGGGTGTTGGCGTGTTGGTAAGGAATTTCTACTGTTCGAGCTCTATAGACTATGGAGTTCGAACACTATAGACTGTAGTTGAACGGCCACTTGTAGAAACGACAACACCAAAGCGATGGTGAAACCCTGAGCGATACCAATTGCTGCTCCTTGGCACTGCCGTATCAAGGTGGCCGCTTCTAGTGAGAAGGTTGCTCTAACCGCGGACGAGCGCGCTTGACTCAGCTACAAAAAGGCGTACATGTACCGAGCCTCGTTTTCGGTGGCAAATGCCAAGTCAACAGACACGAGCCGCTTGTTTTCAAGGAAAAATCGGCAAGTTTAATTTTATCGCGACTACCAAAGCTCTAAAACTGAGTGCAACATGTCGACACTTTCGCTGCGTTCCGTTTAATCCAAGCGAAAAGTGCATCATGTAAGTGGAAATAACGCCTTCTTCACGTACAGTAGTCTACTGTACAAGTAGATTTCCATTTCCGCTGTTGAGTTTGTTGTGCTCTTCCAATTGCAAAAGTCTGTTCTTGGACCTCACACACAAGCTTTTCATTCTGTTTGAAGTGCTGTCGCAAATCAAACGTGCTCTCCCATCCAGCGAGCTTCGAGCGCGCAGCTGTCGGCAGAAAAGGAGCTCGTCGGCGTGGATTCAATCCGAAGCGGATCTGCACGTGACCAATCAGTAGAGAAGGAGCGCTGGGGTGCAGCGGTAAAGTGCACTGTTGAAGCGTGGAGACTTCGCCGTCTTCTTCTCGTTTTCTCCGAAGTGTTTGCATCTGCGGGCAACAGAGAGCGCTCGTTCAAAAAGCCCCAAGTTGACAAATGCAGGACACAATTGTTAGTGGTGCCCATATGCCGCTGCTAATGAGAGACTCCGCGATGTGTCTCCTTCGTTCGCGCGCCACTTGCTTGTCTGTTTGCGCGCCATCGAGCAGTTAGGTCAAGCGACAACCCCAGCCGTTCGCCGTCTCGAAGGATCAAGGCATTCGTCCAAGGCGAAGCGTGAAAAGAGCTCCCCGACTACGTCCGTCATTTCACGTCCACGCCCCGGAGGTACCGATACCGGTACCCTTTGGTGCAGGAAAACAGGGCAGGGGCTCCGGTTCCTGACATCACCCGGGACGCGGCCACGTGCCGATGGCTCCGAGTCGTCCTCACTTTTCATCTTGCCGTCTCGGAAGCACTCCCAAGTCTCGAAAGAAGTCTCAAGCACCATGCCGCTCCAGGTCCCCGGATACCACACCAACACCCCGCTGCACCCGTCGTTCGACGAGGACATCCGTGACCTCCACCTGCTGTACGACTACGACGCTGAGGGCGCCGACGGCAAGCCCGAGAAGTGGCGCTACGAGATGTGGTTCTTCTCGGAGAACCGCATCGTGTACTCGATCCACGGCGGCCCCATGGCCGGCCGTCTCAACTACCAGACCGTCGCCTTCCAGTGCATCCGCCCCGGTGAGCTGTGGCAGTGCAACTGGCTCGAGGAGACCGGCACCATCGTGTCCCTTGTGTACGACATCAAGAACAAGAAGATCACCACCATGATCGGCTTCTCCAAGGGCCACTGGGAGCACCCGGAAGATGCCCACGGCGACAAGCGCAACCCGGAGGACTACGCTCGCTGGCGCAAGTTGGCCGAGCACGGCAACAACCGCGACCGCCTCATTCTGAGCGAGCAGGCCAACATCCTCGAGACCTTCAGGGGTGCCGGCAACCTCGTGCCGATCGCCCCGGACGCCGAGACCCTCTAAGTAACGTTAGTTACGCGTTCAGCGACTCCGCTCTCTGTCTAAAGCTCTTCAGCACTAAATAAACTCTCGATTAGCGCGTACAGGTGCCTTTAGCAAGAGTTGGATTCATGCACATCAGGGTGCTTGGTGTGACGTCACTCGATCTTTTTACTTCAAGGTAGGCATTATATTCGTATTGTTGCTGCTACTCGTACGTTACTTTGACTACCTGCTCCTTCGTTCGTCCGCTATCCACACTTCACAGGCGGCTCTTTTTGCTGCTCATAGTGCGAGTCCACGTCGGCTGCTTCGTTCGCGTTAGCCGTAGCTCCTCGCTTCATCCTTGTGCGCTTCATTCGCGCTTATTTCTTGGCCTTCACTGGCGCTTTCGACTTGATCGTCCCAACTTTCCAGACTGCTTCAAGCTCTAACTCGAGCTTCTGCAGCAACGCGTGCTTCGTATCCACCGCCAGAGTCTTCAGTAACTCGAGGAAGCGAGGCATTGAGTCGCGCTTGATTGGCAGTGCCAACAGCAACGGCACGGCGTCCACGGCGTAACCAGCGCACACAAACGCAGCTACGGTCGGACTCAAAGGAACCCGTGGACGCTGCGGTTGGTTCTTCGCGTCTTTACTCTGCTTCGCGTCGCTTTGAGGGCGCTGCACACACGCCAACCAGTTAATACAGAAGTCCGAGAACGTTGCAGGGGAAACGGCGCTGCTTTCAGCCATCCACAGCGCCAAGGAACGGCGC
This sequence comes from Phytophthora multivora, assembly GCA_001314345.1. Classification (NCBI taxonomy): domain Eukaryota; phylum Oomycota; class Peronosporomycetes; order Peronosporales; family Peronosporaceae; genus Phytophthora; species Phytophthora multivora. Next base: position 12,302 of record LGSM01000583.1, read on the forward strand.
GCGGCCGGGTGCAACGCCACTAAAGCCACGCCAGCGCCGTTCTTGACCTCTCGAAAGAGACACAAACCCGTAGGAAACAGGGAAGCGCCGAGTTTCTCCAGCTGAACAACCTTCGCTCGGCGTTCGTTCGGTGATCCAGCAGTTGGAGCCGCAGTGGCGAGATACAGCGGCGTTAACCCCACAGAACTGGCCACGTTCACCTCTTGCGCAGCTTTCTTCCCCAATAGCAACAGCACCGCCTGTAGGTCCGTAGGAGAGCCGTAGCGCGCGGCGTAGTGGAGAACCGACTCGTTCTTGCCCTTCGTTCGGGCCTGGAGCAGGAGCGCCGCGGACTTGGACGCGCACAACATCTCCACCAGCTTCTTTCGCTGCTTCACCATCGCCAGGTGCAGCGCCGTCTCGCCGCGCGCGTTTACCACGTCGATACTCGTGTACTTGCCGTCCAGTAAGAACCGCACAACGTCCACCACTCCCAGGTCCGCGGCTTGTAGCAACACCGCGCCAGAGAAATCCTGTCTCGCGGGCGTGGCGACCAACGAGTGGTGGTTCAGCAGCAACTGCAACGCCGTGATGTCTCCACGCTTCACTACGATCGTGAGCGGGGTCTCTCCCGTCTTGTCCGGGAGATCAATGGGCGCGCCGCGAGACACCAGCAGGTTCGTCACCAGTACGCTCTGCTCGGGCGACGCCCGCAAACACGCGTGCAGCGGGGACCTCCCGCCTTCGTCCTGCGCGTCCATGCGTGCGCCGTTCTCCATCAGAAGCTTCGCCACTTCGAAGAGCTCGTCGTTCGTAGCGAGAAGCAGCGCCGTCTTGCCGTCCTGGTCACGCGCTTCCGTCTTCGCTCCGTGTTTCAGCAGCATCTTCACAACGCTCAACGTATGGTTCAGTCGCGCTGCGTCCTCCTTCCGGCACTGAATCAAGCACAAAACTGTCAATTCCCATCAACAAACTCATTCGAAACCTGCACTACACGTACATCAACGACCGTATTGAGCTGAACCACTGCGGTTCCTTGGAAAACCGCACGCAGCGCCTGCACGTTGTGCCTCATGAGCGTCGCCATGAGCGCCGTCACGCCTCGACGGCCTCGCTCGTCCACTTGCTGGCCTTCTTTCAACAAAAGCTCCATCACATCGTAGTTGCCGTCCCAAGCCGCAGCATGCAACGCGGACGCCCCCACCGTCGCCAAGTGGAACCGCTCCCAGTCGCAGAAGGACGTGGCTTCTTCGCTGTCGTCGACGTGCTTGGGACTGAGCTTGGACGCTATAACCTGCCAGGGGCCATCAACATATTCACAGGCGCGTCAGCGACAACCCGCAGACGCGACGCCAGCGCAAATCGGACGAGGCAAGCGGACAAGAGTAGTACTTGCTCGATACGCCACGTCCGACTCGGAGATGGCTACGTACGCGGTCGAGCGCGAGCCACTTCGGATGCGTCTTGCGGAGACTCTGCATTGTTTTCGTATCACCTCGTCGGCCGGCGTCCAGCCACGCCCGCTCCACCTGTTCGCAGGTGAGCGCGCCTGGCTTGTTCGCCGCCATGACCGCCGTTCGTTCACCAATGCGCTACGCGTCGTTCAATTCCACGGGCAGGTCGGCAGTTGGTCGGCGTGTTCGGGAATGATACGCCGCAAGCGGAGACTACCCGATCTTCTTCAGCGCCGCGGTGGACTCGGGCAGGCTGCAAGTCCTGCTGGAAAAAAAGCGGCTCGGAGACTTTGAGCGCGCTGGTGGCGCAGGCAGGCCGAGCAAGAAGGCGAAGGTGAAGAGAACGCGCCGTGGATGGTTGGCAACGCGCTTGCAGCCGCAAAGCACTTGAGGAATCAAGCGCTGGGTGGCCCAGAAAAGGCGTGGAAGTGGCAGAGTCTTTCGCGTCCCATGCAGCTCGAGCTCGAGAGATTTTTCAGTCTGGTTTGGGACACGAAGTTTGCGGCCAAACTTTACATTCCGCCGGCGTTTACGTCTGCTCCAGCCATCACGCGCCTCGTTTTTGAGACTCGGCCGCACTGATTTGCCTCTGTAGTGCAACAGGGGAAGCTGCCATCGCTTGAGCTTTTTCGAGATCTTTTCACACGTGCTGCTCATGTCCAAGAGGTCCAAGATGCAAGACAGAAAGAAAAATCACATGTGACGAACACTGGTACCACTGCAACGTGGCGTCCAGGCTGCTTGGAGCCCTCGAGGTCACAGAAATGCGAGCAGCTTGATGGCGACTCGAGAACCGAAAGCGTGAAAGGCGGAGGTGGCTACAGTCTGATGAGTCAGGAGCTTACTTGGCCCACATCCTGAGTTCTGCTCTCGGAGCAGGCGACGAGAAATCAGCGGCGCCGTTGAAGCAGTCGCACATACAGTGGAGTCGTGCAACGCAATGTGGCGACGTCCAGGTGAACATCGCAGTGCAGTGGAAAAAAAAAATCAGCACTTTCGAGCGACTCGTTTGATAGCTGCGAGCCACAAGACACACAAAGGGGTGGACCTCGGTGAAAAAAGCAAGAGGGTGCAGCGCGTGTTCCTAGAGACGTCGGCCACGCAGCGCGCGCTACGCTGTTGAGCTGATATCGAGCAAGGAATCTCCAACGGTTGGTGTCCAACACGGACGGTGCTGGTGTCTTGGGATCATGAGTGCGCGTCATCGGAGCAATTGGACGAGAACGGCTGGGGCGGTGTTGAAGTGCATCCGACATGACTCGCACAATGGTGTTGACTCAGCCAGAAGCGAATTTTTGGCATTTTTGTCATCCTCGATCTAAACAAGGTCAAAATGGGAAAATATATAGTTTTGTGTTTTAGACTCAGTTTTCTCGTTCAAAAAAACGTAAATCCGCAGTTCCTGATCAAATCCATGACGCCCTCAACTCACGTGCCAAGCAGTCGAACTGCAGTCCATTCGAGCAGCCACTGAAAGTATCCAGGTTTCGTAGAAAAGCAGAAATTGCTGCTTCCTTTTGTGGCAGCAGCAGCAGTAGGGGCAAAACTTCGACGGCCAAACCAGCACACACGCAGAGATTCAAGACAGCCATCAGCTTTATTGTATCGGCTTTCACAGGAACTCCAGCGATCCATTTCGTGCAAAAGTCCCGTACCAGTTCTTCACTTTCTTCTGGACACTCTGCAAACCACAGGACAAGACACCGCCACACTTGGAAGCACACGATGAAGCCGGAAGCTGTAGATGATGAGCGAAACGGGGAACCTCCGGGTAGAGTTTCGCTGCGAAGTAGCACCGCACCATTTGCCAGGAGTAACTGCATCTTAGCGTTTCTATCCGTGATTCGATATCTTTTTGAAGTTGCTGCAGAAAACAAAGGGGTAACTCCGAAAGAGTCGATACTGTTGAGCAGGTCCTGGCTTGGATCTCCAGTGTTGGGTGCTCGAAACTCAAGAAGAACTTCCAGCTCGAGTGTCGTACCTAAGCGAGCAGCAAAATGGAAGCAGTTTTCGCCTTTAGCAGTGGCTCTGTGTACGCAATGGCCAGTTGAATCCAATGTCCAAATGGTCCTCATCATTTCTGTACTGCGCTGTACTATAGCACGATGCATGGCCGTTTCTCCTGCTTCATTCTGGTAGTCCAAGGTCACGTCCGCGCTCTCCAGTAGAAACCGCACGACGTCGGCAGCTTCGGCGTCTACAGCCTCAAGCAGAACTTCTCCAGCGAAATCGAGTCGTTTACGAGTGGCTACAACTGCGTGGTGATTGAGAAAAAGCTGCATCACGTCGAGGTATTCCTTCTGGACCACAAGTGATAGTGGAGATACTCCACTGTTGTCTTCCAGGTCGATCGAAGCTCGATTGTTGAGCAGTAAATGGATCACCAAGAGACTTCGTTCTTGAACAGCACAATACAGCGGTGACCGGCCATCCTAAGGTAAAAAAAAATGTAAAAAATGATAAGTCGTAAGGTGATAGAGAATTACCTCATCTTGCGCATCGATTGAAGCTCCAGCATCTAGTAGAGTCCGAGCAGCCTCACAAAGGCCGTCGCTGATTGCGTAATGTAGCGCTGTCTTTCCTCTATCGCTTCGAGCGTCCGGGTTGGCTCCGTGGTGAAGGAAAAGGCTCAAAATTGCCACGGTAGTTGCTGTCCTCTTGGCGTCTTCTTCTCGGCACTGCACTCGCACATAGATCAGTACTACATGTACTACAGAACAAATTCAAACATAAGCAATACTGCTCACATCCACAACTAGGAGTCTTCGAACTGGGGTCCGTTCTTGAAAAATGCAACGAGTTTCTTGCAGACCGTGACGCACAAATAGCGCCATAATTGGCGTCAGCTTCCACCTGTCACCCGTATCGGGGCTTGCTCCAGCCTTGAGCATTTGTTCTACCTGAGTGATGTCTCCTTCCAATGCAGCAGTGTGCAGTGGCGAGCCGAACTTTTGGTTTTCACTAGAAATTCGCGTAGTGGCTTCTTCCTCTTGCTGATTCGGGCTCGTGTTAGGCATCTCCATTTGACGAAGCGCTTGGGATTCGGTCTATTGAGAAATGTTGCACCTTTGATACAGCAATCCCATTTTATCGAGCGCGTAAGGCTCTGAGCTGTATATCAGGCGGGATGCGAGATACGATAGCGTTCAACTCGGTCCTTTGCTTCTTATCGGGTGGAAGTGCCTTTGATGAGTGTGTATATTATACCCACGCATCAAATATAGCTCTTATATCAAGCAAACGTTGGGGTCACAAGAATATTTAGTATTTGCAAATGCTGAATCAAATCAGTAGTAGGCAAAGGCGACGTGGAAAGCAGAAGATCTTACCAGTTTATTTCTGGCTGCAACTTCAGTTCTGTCCAGGTAATCATGAAATTTGGCGGCTGGATGATACTTCTGTGGCTTTCACAGGTGTGACTCACAAGTTGCGAGTTACAACACACTGTGCGCTCGAGCTAACAGAGTAAATTCAAACCCGTCTAAAGCAGGAGCTTTGACTGATGCAAAAATAAGTATATGAATTAACCAACAGGCCAGAATTTGAAAAATTGGATACACCTACAATGGCGTCATCACCTGATAACGACCTCCAACACGGGTCTTCGTAAACACTAGAATCAAGAGCGCTCAACCTATTACGTTTGGTACACGCATTGCATGCAACAGGAGGTCGCAAAACTAACCCTTTGTTGATGTGCTTTTTTTGTGTTTTTGTGGTATATTGTGTTACTGCTTCTCTGTCTGAAGTGAACCTCTTTGTTGATGTGCGAGGCAGCCACACCTTTTGAAAAGAGGAGCGTACAACAATCAGAGGTGAAAAATGAGCGGAATCGATCCTGATTATAGGATTTAAAGGGGTTAACCCCTCTAGCCCCGCTTCCTGTATTCTATAGGATAATAAGTTTAGTATCCTGTATTCTATAGGATAAAGATTTGAACAAATCAGGCCTATACTCAAAACAAGTGAAAGTATACAAATTCCTAGTTTAGTTGCGGAGTATAAAGTTTGACAGTGATGTAGCTAACCTCAGGGGTGATAATTCGTGGCCACCATTTTCTCGAGATTTAGAGAACGCGGGAATTTTGGCGCCATTCGCGAATCGGAAGGAAGAGAGAGAAGTGCTGCCATGCCGAAACGAGCACATATCCGGCAACTAACGTGGGGTCAGCTGTGGACCAAGCTCAAGAAACTGGGGTGGCAATTTGAACGCCCAAAGGGGCTTGCTAGTGATAACCGCTACTTTACTCCCACAGGCTGGAACAAGAGGCCTAATGGGACTCATCTAGTGAACTACTTCGACGGACCAGACGAGGTATGGCAGCATTTGCCTGTTGAAGGTAGGACCTCGCTTGCTTTGCTATATTATTCAGCAATCTCTTACCATGATTACAGTACTCTATGACGCAGCTCCACCTGCAAAGCGACCAACGGTTCCAACACAGCAAGCGCTCCCATCCGATCCCAAGACGTCCCCTGCCACGTCACTCTGCGAACCTCCCGCCAAGTCCACCTCACAACCTCCGGTCAAGTCGCCGGCCAAGTCGCCGGCCAAGTCCCCTGCTCGCCTGCCAGCCAAAGCGCCGGCCAA
>LGSM01000584.1:0-18272 GCA_001314345.1 Phytophthora multivora
TTCATTTTCATCCTCGTGCTAAGGAGCACTAAGAAGTGCCTGGAACTAATCGCAGTTCCAATAATGCGGCATTCGGGGGCTTGGACATCTGCGCACGGCATGCGCACGCGGCATTCGGAGGCAGGAAAATTGGATATAAAAAAAATGATTTAATAATATTGCATTTGTGTACTTGTTGTAACATATTAGTATGAGGGATATAAAAGTAGAAGTAGCAATGGGAAAGAGCCTAGCGCTAAATTATTCGGCGATCGAAGGTGCCATCAATTTCGACTTGGCGAGTCTCCTGGTTTCGCGGGCAATGTTCGCTTGTAGCCTCCACGTCTGGTAGTCGAACTCGACATTTCCACGCAAGATAATCAGTGCATTCTCATGCGTTCTCGTGATCAAGATATAGTAAAGACGCCCGTACCAAATGAAAATGGTCACTACGCGACTCCAGAGGAACGTCACAACTCGGAATTGCGCTTGACGGCCGAGAAAATCCAGATTCCAGAATACTCGATCACGCAGACTAGAATAATCATACACCAAAATGTCGAGCGAAACGAGCAGTTGAATGATGATGAAGAGCATGATGCAACACGTTGGCATCCAGCTCTTGATGTGCAGTCGGCAGCGCATTACTGGGGTCAGTGCGTCTATTGTTAAGCTCCATTGGGCCCAAAGGAAACTCGCTGTGACTCCACACGTAGAAGTCCATCGCCAAGACAAAATATCAGCCAAACACAAGTGCGCGGCTAACAACTGCAATACTAGAAACAAGTAGTCGAACGACAACATGACGCGCTTGTACAAAACTTGTTGGCAGCAAAACATGTTCACCATGAAAAATACGGTCGTGGTGGCGAGGTTCAAGGTTCCCATGACTTCGACCACTCCATTTCCAGGACTCGGTGGGATAAAGATCGACGGGATCGTTAGGAGGAACCCTGTAGCTCCACATGCTTGCAACACTAGCACTTGCCACCACCTTAAAGGTTTAAAATTAACCGCACCAACACGGCTCCACAGCGCGTCTCTCGGATCATATCGTCTTGAATCCTTAACGAGATGAATCTGCAACGGAGGCAAGAGGAGACTGGAGACTCTGCTATCCGTTCTAGAGGGATTAATCGCAGCATTTTTCCTCGAAAAAGTCGACTTGGACGAGAAAAACAGCAGAGGACCTAGCGGGTGGGGTACGACGCTATTGCGTGCCGATACACCAGGACCCGTGGGGTTCAAGGCGATAAAACACCGATAACCAAGCGATTGTGTCGCCGTACCCTTCATTTTCTTCTGGCGCTTCATTAGCCTTAACCGTCGGTACATTGTACGCACCATCAAAGTGGCCATCGTCCCGATCACGTTCACAAGGACGTCTTTAGTTGACAGTGTGTGCCCACCGGCAACAACCAAGTCGGAATGATGCAACTCATCCATGACACTCAGAGAGATACTGCCCATGAGCAAAACTAGTAGAAACGCCTCGACAAAGGCCGACACAGCGATATTCCGCGAGTCTCGGAAGTACGTTTCCTGCAGGAAGGAGCACCCGAAAGCGATCCAAACGGCTACAACCAGCAGGACACGCATGTCTCGCAAGACACAGCTAAACACGATCATGAACATTGTGTTGGCTACGAACGGGAACCAGAAGTCGAACGCGGACAGAATGAGTTTCACGAATTCTAAGCGGATGCCAGCCGTGAACACGATGCACGGCGGGATATGGAGAAGCGCCGCCCAAGGAGACAGCAACCGGCCCAATGGGGCTGGAACACAGCACACGGCGATGCGCAGGATCAACCCGCAGGCGTAAATGGGCATGGTGAGCCATCCAGTTTTCCGTAAGAACACCTCGAACCGTTTTAGGTGCGGCGGCTTTAGTAGCACCGACCGGAGCGTCGGTATCGGGTCGAACGCGGGCAGCTCCGTGCACAAGACGGTCTCGTAAGTGAGTGCATTTGCTGGAAGCGGTGGCTCAAACGGCCGGATCATGTCAGTACAGTCGAGTCGCGCCTGAACTCGCCGTCATATTGAGCGACAGCCATGTCGTCTATCTAACTCCTATTTTTACGAGGCGGACACGCACCCGGTAACGGACCGTGCACGACGCTAAGAATTGCCGGCGCGTCTTCACTCCAGCGTCTCCCACGTGACGTCCACGTCGCCCCGCCTGGTGTTTTCGAAGCAAGCACCTGCAAATTGCATTGCAATGCCGTCGGATGCACAGGACTTCAATGACCAAAAATGGCCGAGGCTATGCAGGGCGCTTCCTAATGCTTTTGAGCGACATCGTCGTGCGAAGGACAGGCGAGGCGTTGCTAGGGACAGGCCTCGTTCTTCCGACCTCACGGCTTGACTCCTCAAGCGGACGAACTTCGTACCCGGCAATCAACCGGCGACCGGTTGCATGAAAATCCATCAGAAGACTAAACAACTTGCCCCATTCGCATCAACGTCGGTGACATGGACAACTTTCGGTAGAAGTTGAGCAGTCGATACGCGAAGTGAACCAGATTGGCGCAGTACTACCAGTCGATACGTGAAATGTGCACTTGACCCAGTCCGCTTGGTGACCACGATGACGCGAGTTGCACCCACCTCCCATCACGCTCTTCTTGCGCTTCAGCCGTTTGCCGCGCGAGTTGCACTGCCCCGATGATTGCTGGCGAGATGCGTCGAGCCGAACGTCGTTCAATTGCCAGGTCATAGCCAAGGTGAAAGTTGCTGTTGCGCTTGGACCAAAGTTTGGTGAATCCATCTCGCCGCGAGGCGGGCGATTTGACTGTAAAGACGGCGAGCAATGCAACACGGCATCAGTACATATTGTATTGCTGCATGCCTCATCGAGAGCCTCGTGAATCACGAGGCTACATGTATCACAACTTGTGATCTCTGACATCCCACGTTAACATCCGCTCAGATTTGGCGTCACTTTGCCGACAAATTGTCGGCCACCGACTCGGTATGAAGACAGTGGGCTTGCACTGCAAGTTGCAGTCCTGGCGCTCGATTTGCAATCCTCGTCGGCAGGGCACGATTCCAATGTCGCCGTCGGTGCCAAATTGCCGTTCAAATTGCAATGCCTTGCAGCTCTTCGTGTGAGTGATACACGCTGCTTCAAACTTCCCGGCTGGGATTCGACAATCAAATCGCCCCCAGTTCTGCAGGCAAGTTGCGGCATTGACGTGTCCTTCGCTTGAACGCACCACATGGTGTACATCGTTGTGAAAAATTTCTTACCGGATAAGGACGATCCCGGCTGGTCATGCGTAGCGAAGATGACGGCGCCTCGCTCAGCTCGGGATGAAGGTGTCAACGCTTGACAAGACACGGCTGGCTGCGTGAGTGTGTGTGGTGAAATACGGCATTACCATGACACCGAACAATGTATATTGGGGTTTATATGATCAACGAACGCGCCACGTCTTGCTGAACAATCTCCGGGCTCTTAACTTAAGTGGGCTGGTGCGTGGCGGGTTCTGCCGTAGAGTTTGTCTTCGTCCTCTCTTTACTTGGCGATCTTGCCATTGTGCAGGTCGCAAAAGGCTCCTCTCCGGATCGTGTTAAAGCACATATGTGCCTGGCACTTACGGCCACCGCCGTGCGAGAAGCACTTGCCGTTGCCGCGGTCCTTCTTATCGCAGCCTTCTACACTGCAGGACCGTACGCCGCCGTGCAGATAGCAGAAGCCGTTGCGCTGAGTGCCCTTCTCGCACCCTTCGTGCATACACCGCTTACCACCGCCGTGCGCACGGCAGAAGCCGCCGCCTTGCGAAGACTTGCTGCAGCCAGCAAAACTGCAGCGCGCGCCGCCGCCGTGGCCCTTGCAGAGTCCATTGGACTGCGCGCGCTTATCGCACCCTTCCATTCGGCACGGCTTGCCCTTGATCCAACGACCGTCCTTGTTGAGGAAGGTGCCAGGCTTGCGGAGGCACGGGCCGGCCATGGTCGACTTCACGCGGCCGTCGGGCATCGGCACACCGATGGGTCGCTGCTGCATCAATGCTGTGAACGACGTCGGGTGGGGGACCTGAACCTGCTGGATCACGCGTCGAGGCATGACGAACGCCGGGCTGAATGATGGGATGGCGATATTGGCCACCGCGGCGTTCGCGTTGCTGTTCTGCTGCTCAGTGGTGAGACTGCACATGATGGCGTCGATGAGGTCTTGGTCCCCGAACACCGAACTGAGCGAGGTTCCGTTCTGGGCCCGAGGCGTCGGGTTCGTGGGCCGGAACTCAAAAGGTTCGAGAAAGGAAGCGGTCGCTCCCTCCTGCTTAATGGAAGTGGGCGTATTCGCCATGGGTTTCACTACATCATTGTTATTGCGGATGCTTGGCAGCGGCGCAGTGCTGGGGGCGTCCCCGGGGCAAGAAGACATAGAGGCCGTAGACGACGACGACGTCGAACGGTTGTACACGGGCGGGAACATGGCGGAATCAACGGGCGAGTCAGGCGAGCAGATACGCGGGTCGAACATACTGTGGGGGGGAGGGGGCTGGAAGCTGAGGGTACGAATGCTGCGAGCAGCAAAGCGTGGAGGGGCTTTTGGTAATCTGTCGTGCGGAGAGCTCGCCGGATTTGGAAATGGCCTGCTCGCGGATTGTCGGGCTGCTGCTGGTGTGACTGACTGCTGGACGCGGACAGGGGTGGGAAGAAACGGAGCTGGACGTGGACGAGCCCGCGATAGGCTTCAGAGAGTGGCACAGTGTACGCCCAGTCGATGTCGCCGCAAGCGGTCGCTATCTGATAGGAAATCTACAAATGACCAAATGGGGACGCCACGTGGAGACCTGCGCACCTGAGTGCCTGCTTGGAGACGCCATGCGGACCGAGTGAGGCAGCGCAAAGATGCCGTACGTCGGTACCCACGACTGGACGGGATGATCCGTTGAGTGCCGCACTGGCGCCTTCGGTCAGACGGCAGAGGCCAGAGTACTGTACTTGATGTACTGTATCATGAAGCGAAAAATGTTTGCGGATTTTTTGCTTGTGTTGTTGGATTGTCTGTGCTGCGGATCGTAATATGCCATGGTCGTTTACCAAGGCAGAAAAAGGTCTTGCGTTTTGTATGCAAAATGTGCCGGGATTTTCACATGAAGTAGTCTCTCGTCACTGTGAGCACGCACAACGATCCCGAGGCATTTGCTCTTGATGCGAAGTGCGAGCGGCAGGGAAAGGAGCGGCGGGCGCGCAAAGGGCTGTCCACGCGCCTATTGCTCTTATCCTCGTGACAGCACGCTTACAAAGTTGCTACGGCAAGATGCACTGGATGTGGAACGCCGGCGGCGGCTCACCTAGCTGCTTTCGTTGATATTTCCTTCGAAGAAGAAAAACACGTTCAACTGCACTAGGATGTGCACCGCCGTGGAAGAGCACATGATCTAAGTTGAGGATCATGCGTCAAAAAGACCGCTCGCGGGCTCAGGTATATGGCGAGTAGGTGTCCAGTAGCTCCGGGCAGCGTTCCTCCTTGAAAATACAGCGCTGTATACCACTGGCTGGATGGCTGGCTTCGTGCAGGCTAATTGGCGAAACTCCGTGGCAAATGGGCAAACGGCAACATGACGTGCAAAGCCAAAAACGTTGAAGGGTCAACACTGCGAGTTGCATTGCAGCGTTACTCACTCACGATTGCTCGCAGATGAATTGCATGAAAAGGCTCCGTCAAAATTAATTGTCTGCCTGTGCAAGCTCGGCGCAGGCAACAGCTTTGCTAGTGTTTGTAGGGGCATCAACGCACAAGGTGCAAGTACGGTAAGCTCGGTTGCAGTCCAGCTCTCGTTCGCTGTCAGTTCTTCGCGGCAAACGGGGCCGCAAATGCCACGCTTCATGTACATGTACAGATGTCGTCATGAGTCCAGCAAAAAAGTAAATAAGAAATGATATGGTATCTTATGTTTTTCCTTCACTGCAAGGCAGGAAAAAAGATGCTTACAAAGTTCGTAATTCATGTACGAACAATGCACAATACTACAAGATCCTGTTTCGCTTTTTATAGGCTGGCTACGCAGCCACCTCCGCAAACAGGGAATTCGAGGCACAGTCAGCGGCTAGACTTGTGTTGCCAGCACTTGTCGTGGCTCAGCTTTGCCCGACAGCTTGCTTGATGGAAACGTCACTCACGCTGGTTGTCTTTCGTCCATCTAAACGCGAGCGGGCGATGCTGGGCCGGGCTGCCCCGACACGCAACGCAACCAAGTCATTCAAGTTGGACAAGGACCCGTACGCGTGCGGCACGCTTATCGTGACGACGTGGAGATGATGGAGAATTCATGCTTTGTGGAGTCAGTGCAGCGCCGTGGCGGTGTTGGCAATCGTTGAGCAGGAAGACTTGTCGTTGAATATCCATTGCAAGCAGAAAGCGCAGGAGGCCTGCAGCGCTGCAGCAAGTACGAGTCGCGAAGTTCGAGTCCTTATCAAAGTTCTGAACAGGAATTCCAACGTAGCATTTTTCGCTGGCTTCGGCGCTGAACACACCACGCCTGGCAGTGTGTGCTTGGATGGCGCAACTAGCGTTCGTGTAACGATGAGTACTGCGGAAGGATCACTCCGAAGCCAAGGCCAAAGACTCAAGTCCAGTGTGATGCCAGGCGGCAGTCAACAACACTCATGCGGGTGTTAGTGCTCGGCATTGGCAATCTCGTACATGCATCGCGAGCTTCACCAAGATGATATACTACGAGCTGCTCTCCCGCTCTCGCCGACTTTGCGAAAGACTCGCTTGGGGCCAAAAGTGCAGTTAGCGCGAGTAATAAATGCCACGTTGGCCGTATTGCTTAGCTTAGGGCGATCCCACACCACAACTTTGTTTGAAGCGGGACTGCGACCGTTACTCGCTGTGAGGGTGCTAAGGTAGCGATAAGTTGTCGCCGATCACTCACCTGAGAGCTCTCGCTGCGAAGATAATCGTTCTGCTTAACCCGGTAAAGAGTCATATAGCGAAGTGGTCAGGTTGCTGGAAGCCTACATTGCCTTCTGTTTGCCGCGGCTTTCCAAGATCGGAGGCGACATTCATTCAGAAATCCGTGACTCAGATGACGGAGAGCCACAGTGGCAATCTAGACGAAAGATTGCCACACAGTCTCTGGTGCTTGCCTTGCATTTGGGCTGCGTCTCCTTGCAGGCCGGACCGGGAGCCATCACCCAGTGCCAGCATTGCCAATACTGTACGTCATTGGAGATGGATAACGGTACTTGATATTTGATCCGCGAGTGAGTAGATGAAAGTCCCGACACCAATCATGCAAGTCTGCTGGTAAACACGAGCTCTCAGCTGGTCGTCAGGCTGCCGCGGTTCAGAAAGCCTGGCGACATGGAGGCATATGCCCGCCGATACCGCCAGCTGGCTGCAAGCAAGTGAAGCCATGACAATGAGCAGCGCTGTAGCTTGCCTGCACTTGGGCAAGTCCTCAACAGCAACAGCAAGCAACAGGATCCGACGTGAAAGGTCGCGGTAGCATAACACGGGGAAACCGTTACGGCCCATCTCGCCGTTTCGATATTACTAAGTATATCGATGCGGCACCGGCAACTTCGACTGCCATCGCACACAACCAACTTTGACCAAGCCCATTCAAGGAACAGCGAGCTCCCTTTCTTGCATGGCGTCCACTAAAATGCTCGTCTGGCCGTACCTGTTTCCTTTTGCCATGTGACTTGGGCCAGATGGCTTCTGCGTTCTGAGCACATTCGGCCTGGTTGCGGCCTGCTCGAGCGCTTTGCTGACTGGGGGTCGCACTTCTCGACGCTGTCAGAACACAAGCCGCCCTGGTCTTCACCTCCTCGCCTCGGTCCAGCGGCAGCACACCCGGCAGTAACCTATTGAGGCAAGCACAGCAATTTTCGCGTCGGCCCACCACGAACGCTGAAGCCATTGCGAGGCAGCTCAACTCAAAAGGCTCACATACTTTCTCTCTCTCTCTGCCGTGCACAACTCGGGGTGGACCAGTCAGTGCCTGCAAACGAAGGCCAAAAAAATCAGGTGCGCCCCCATTCGTTTTTTCTCAAGCCTAACCGGTCGCCGCGTCTGCCCGGTGTTTCCCCGTTCTAAATCTATATATCAATGCTTTCATGCATGGTGTAGCCTTTGCAAATTTCCAGGCAACTTCAAGGGCATAACGGCCAGTCCATCCTTGCCGAAGAAGCTTTTCCTCGTCCTCCCGCAGCCCGCCGCCGACCATGGACGAGGTGGCATTTGTGGAATCGCTGTTTGCGCCCGAGATGCGATCGGCCAGTCTCTTCCCGTCCAGTATGTCGCCCGGCTCGCTGCCGTCCTGCGGCAGAGTCAAGGCGCTCATGGCAGAGCGCGCCGTGCCCACGCCGCCAAGCAGCGGCAACGGCGTCGTGCCCCCTCCCCCCAACTCGCTGCTTGGCGGTGGCATCGCCTTATCGCAGCAGTTCCAGGCGCCGTTCCAGCCTCCTTCCTCGGACGACGCTCCGCTCTTCGTGCGCCTCAATGAGGACGAGTTGTTCAGCCAAATGCTCAATGACCAGGACTTCTCGGAATTCCACGGCTTCAAGAAGGAAGAAACGGTGGCCAAGCCTCCAACCAGCACCAACTCGCTGCTGTTGGAGCCTTTGGATCTTCCTCGAAGCAACGATTCGGCACTGAAAGACGCGTTTTACGCTGCGCATGAGCCGTCGCAGAGCTCGCCGATGAACTTCCAGCAGTTTAAAACTCCACCTTCATCTTCGACGATAAGAGGTGGGATCTGTTCGTCGACTAACTCGACTAACGGCAACTCCAGCACGAATACCTTCGGTCTGGATTCCGGTATGAACACTATGCCGGTGTTTCCTCTCGGTAGTCAGCCGTATTTCGGTGGTGGTTTCTCGAGTTTTCCGCCGTTGTCGCCGGCGACTCATACGTGGATGAATGATGGGCAAGATGCAGCTACTCCTGGAAGCAACAACTGCCAACGAGTGTACACGATGAAGCACATGGTGGTCATGGCCAGTATGGGCATGTCCTCCCCCATGATGCAGCATCAGCCGAGTCCGGGGTCCGTGGACATGTTCAATCCAGCAACTTCCCTGCAACATCCATCGACTCCTGGATTGTGGTTCTCTTCGTCGAGAAACACTCAGTCAGAAGCTCCAAACTCCAAAATGAAGCCGTCCCTAGACTCTATCAAGACTTCAGTGGAGCGTCCTCCCTTCTCGCTCACTATATCGCCCCCTGCGTCTTTGACGAACAAGGCGCTGAAGGAGCTCATCGTGTCGGCGGATTTCTCTGCACCTCCGATGCTGTCTCGTCCGAAACGATCCCGGGTTGATTCCGGTAGTCAGCCAAAGGCAAAAGCTGCAAGAACCACATCTGCTTCACCCGTGAGCCAGGAGAACAGCAGTGGGAAAGCAAATGCCAAGACCACAAAGGGCAAGAAGTGCATTGAGGCTGGATGCACGCGTCGTGCTCAGTCGAACAGTCGCTGCAAGGCTCACGGTGGTGGTGCAAGGTGCCAGTATTCGGGTCCTGGTGGCTGCACACGTAGTTCACAGGGAGGCGGATTCTGTCGAGCCCATGGAGGCGGCAAACGCTGCGAGTTCCCTGGTTGCACACGTGGACAGCAACGCAAAGGCCGCTGTTACGTGCACGGTGGCATCCGCAAGTGTCAGTTTGGCAACTGCGAGAAGAAAGATCGAGGCAATGGCTTCTGCATTTCGCACGGAGGTGGCAAGCGCTGCGAGCATCCTGGCTGCTCACGGGCCGTTCGACGAGGAGCTTTGTGCCAGATCCACGAAGCACAGAACGCGGTGGAGGACGAAGGAGAGTGCATTAAACTGTAGTTGTGATTCATGCTGCCGTAGTAAGAAGAGTCCTGTACATTTACGATATAAGTGGGAATAGATAACATGGATAGCGAATCTTGTTGTAGCGGAGTGACAGGAAGAACTGTCGTTTTGATAGTTGTTCATGCTTTGCATTTTCGATGCTAGAGCTTCAAGCCGGAATTATTAGTCGAGATCGTCATTTCTCTTCCGGTAGTCGCCTCTGACGCCAGGATGCTAGGATGCTAGGATGCTATCCAGTGATACAGTACGCGTGCTGGTGGTACTCCTGTATCTAAAATACGTGAATTGGCGCCTTTTGCCACTCGCTTTTCATCAACTGGTGGAGGTAGGCAGAGTGAATCAATCAGCCAAGCTATAGATTCGCTTTCCTACTCCCATCTTGTGTGTTTAATTTTGCAAACAATTGTTTCTTTTTAAGCCACTTCGTCTGATGTCCAAGATTCATTTACACAACAGTTTATAGTTTACATTTGCGGCGGTCTTTGAATGTGTACTTCGCTTCCCAATGCAGGCAAAGTAAGGCTCAGCATTTTTTTGTTTGCTGTCTAAGTTATTATAGCAGCGACTTATATATACCGATAAAAGTAATGCGGTATCGTGGTGCGAGGTTCAGCGTATTTCAGCATGAAGGAACGGAAGGAATACCGGCTACCAGAAGACAAAACGTGTATATCGAATAGCAACGCTTCCGAGCGGCCAAGTTGGGCAATAGATAAGAGTGGAAAGCTTGAGTCGATCGATAAAAACCAGGACGGATGATGGTCTTGGTTTCCGTCAATCTTCAAGCACCTGTTGCGGAGTTGTCTGTCATCCTGCGTGCAGCCTCAACGGACGGCAAACTGTAGCAACATGGCTTCGGAGTTGGTACAATTGGCGCAGCATTTTCCTTGTTGTCAGGATGGCTGTGTTCTGCCTCAGCATTCGCTAGATGAGGAGCTTCTTTCAGTATTACCAGCCCACGCGGTTTGTTCATTGCTGGGACCACGAAGCGCATAGCTTCAAATACACGCGAAAGCTTCACCCAGTGCGGTGGGTACTTGAACCTCGCCACATCCATCAGCAGCACCATGTCTCTCTCGGCGTGATATCCTCCAATGGGCGAGAAGTGGCCGTCTCCGGTCTGTCCGAGCACCTTGCGGCTGTAGTTCAGCACCACAATCTCCGAGTTCGTGGCGCAACTGCTCTTGACAATTTCTCGGAACTGTTCCAGCGTGAAGTCGTTCGTGGCACGATAGTCCTCCGTCAACACGCCGTTGCAGTTCGCGAGACAGACAAACTCCGTCATGCTGATGCCCCTCTCCTTAGCGACACTGAGCGACGTGCAGCAATCGAAGAGCTCTTCACTGAACCATCTCCAGGATCCTTTCCACAGTCTACCCGGGTCAATCTGAAGTGCGTTGAGACACATTGTCAGCGTGGACAGACCGCAGTACGCTGGCTCAGACTGCGTGATGAACTGTTCCGCCAGTGGGAAGTAAATCTGCATGTAGTTACTGTTGCTGTTGATGGCTTCAGTGAATAGCTTGCGGCCTTCTGAACTGGAGAACGCGATGCAATCCTTGGGTAGAAGGCGACGGTGATAGCTATTGGAGGGTCTGACGGCTGAAGGCGAGTCGGCTGTCTGCGGGTTGGCGGCCTCTTCTTGGTGCTGTATATTATCCTTCTCGAGTATTGGCGCTGCTTGCTTCTTGATTTTGCATGTGCGTTCCATTGCTTGGTGGTTTGGCCAGTTTGTGGCGGTTTGGATACTGAAGTGCAGAGGCGGGATGTGTGGGCCACGGGTTTGTGTAAGGTTTGTGTGCGCAACCCGCTACGATTAAGTTGCTGGTCAGATTACGTATTGTACCACTTTTGTGACGAAATCAAAATGTACAAATACCGGTACATGTACGAAGGTTGTTCGCACCCAAAACCTCATTTGGCAAGATAAAGTACCGGTATCCAACCGGATTTAGTCAATTATAACAATGAAAATATATTGACAATACCAATTGTAAAATACTAATACCGGTAAATGTACCAGTATTTTCATTTTTTTTACTTTTTTGGCACACATCGATTATAGGCACTTATGAGTTCCGATGGCCAGAGTTTGCGCTCCCGTTGGAAGGAGCGACGACGGGAACCGAACAACGGCGTGGAGCTTGGCGCATCCTCTGCAAACGCCTATTTCACATCCAAGCGGATCCGCCAGCGCGTACCCCGTAAGCCGAAGCCGCCGCCGTTGAAAGATCGGCGAACTCAGAAGCAGTCGAGCAAACAGCAGGCCAAAGACCAAGAGGAGGAACCCGAAGAGAAGGAAGAGGAACAAAGTAGTGCACTGAAATTGCCGTCACGTGGAGAGCTGTTAGCGGAGCTTCGAGCGGCGGACGAACGTGTGGAACCACAGGGCCGACAGTTCGATCAGCACTTCCCGGAATGGAAGAGCGAGCTGCTTGCTGGTTATAACTTACTCTTCTATGGGGTTGGCTCCAAACTAAAACTGCTACAAGTGGGTGACGTGCTGTGAGTTTTTACTGTCGTGTTCTGCTGCAATAAGGCTAATGTTTTTTCTTCATTTTTTTAAATTAGGACTTTGCGGCTGAATATTTGAGTGAAGGTGTTGTGCTGCAGGTGCACGGCTATCTACCTGTCGTATCACTCAAATATTTGGCTGAGTCAATTCAAGAGAAGGTGATAAAGTGTTGGCTGAATTAATTGTGGCATTGGATGTCTAAAAAAAATTCTTGCAGATTTTGAACGTTGGCGTGAAGCAAAACCAATCTCTTTCTCAACAGGTAGACTGTTTTCTTGTGAATTTGTGCAGTGTTGACATGCAGCTGACTATGCTATTGGCTTTATGTTGCTGCTAGTGTCGAGACATTTCTAAGACGAGGCCATCAAGACATGTACCTCCAATTTATCTGCTCGTGCACTCAATCGACGGGGTGTCGCTGCGGAATCCAGAAGCTCAGACATGTTTAAGTTGGCTGGCGAAGTCACCTTTCATCGCGGTTATTGCGTCAATGGATCACATTAACGGACCATCTATTTGGAAAGAGGAGGACTCGCTGCGGTTCGAGTGGCTTAGCCAGAATCTGGATACGTGCGAGCCGTACACGGACGAGATCGAGTTGAGGCTGGCTAAGCGCGCGAAGACAGCGGATGCTACAAGTAGCGGGGTCAAGTTTATTCTTCAAAGTCTTACGCCCACTGACGTGGCCACACTGCAAGAAATCGCACGGCAACAGCTTGCAGCTGCGGATTCGTCGGCAAGGAGTAGCCGAAAGGCAATAGACACAAAGCTTGCTCTGTACCAGTCCGTGTACGAGGCTTGCCGCAAGAAGTTGCTGCATTCCACGCAGTTGGCCATGAAAAATTCGGTGAAATGTCTTGAAGACCATGGTCTATTGAAGAAGATTCGAGTCCAAACGGTGGAATATCTGGAAATACCTCTGTCGGAATCGATTATCAAGATCGACATCCTTCAATTAGATGCTTGATGCAATATCGCTAAAGTACCGATTCTCACTGCGGTGCAGCATTTTATAGGCTTTTTAAGCTCGTATCATTCACATAGCTGCTTCTCGTCCCAGCAGGAACAACGGCGGCACATTACAGTAGAGATCATTTCAGTCGGTGTTCCTTTGCCATTTTTGGTTTCAGTGGGTTGGAGTCCAACTTGCATCAGGAAATCCAGTCAAGGAACGACATGCCAATTATGAACAGCATTTTTCGCTGGAGAGAGATGTCTTGGCAGCCATTCCTCCACTGCAACTGGCAGCTGCAGCATCTCTCACCTCAAGAACCTGCTTGTTTATCCATGCGCAAGATACTACGTAGTATCTGATTATGACGCCCGGAAAAGTTTCGCCTCATCCGATGGTTCATAGGCCGCAAATGCAGTTACATCTGTCCGTCGTTACAGCACAGGTTCGAGCTGGGATATTCGGAGATTTAACGTTCCCCGTTGCAGCAAAAGCTTGTGATTTGTGGGGCAAAAGGCCAAGTGAGCTTTCGTAGCACAAGTTGAAGTTGAGTGATGTGTGCCACACCATGCAGATGACGATTCGCTGCAGTGCAACGGACCATGATCTCCGAAGGCGGAGTGCATACGGCGAAAGATCCCAGTTGCTGTCTGCTCTTTGACGAAAGGCAGCGCGACGGGCTCACGTTCCCATGCCTTGGAGCGTGTCTTGGAGTGGCGCACCGCACCCCACTGCCCAATGCAGTGCATCGACGCGTGCCTGCAGGCAATGGTCGGCGCCGATTGGTCCACGCTGTACCAATATTGGCCACTCTGCGGCTCGGATCAGCATGCATCTGTTGAGGACGACTTCGTGTTTACACGCTGAATCCAGATTTCTCCAGTCCAGGCGGCCTGGAACTCGTCATTATACTTGCCATTTGTAAGAATCCCCCGCCGTTCTCTGGCCCGAGAGGCTATCATTTCTGGAATGGCTAAGATCCCCTCCACAGACACACACTCTTCCGTCGTGCGTGTTGCTCTCCGCCATTGACCACCTGCCTGTCAATCGCGCAAAAGCAATCGGACGCTGCTCGGCTCAAGGCATTCAGCTATTTGTGTGCTGCCCAAGAGGACGTCGTTTCAGGTGCATCTGCAGATTCAGCGGCCCCATACTAAAAGCAGCAGTACGGCCTCGCATCTGAGGCAGATAAAAGCGCATTTACAACAGTCCGCGTCGAGTATATTTTCAGCCGAGACTGATGTGGCCGCGAACCCGCGAGCTGCCCACGCGCTTCGCGCCTACGACCCATTGGAAGCTCTTCCTTCGAGAGGACAAGCAGCTCCCCAGTGCCGCTGCCGCAGCCAGTAAAGCTCAAGCCGCTCCCCACCACCGCCACAGCACCGTCCGCGTGACGTCGTCGACGCCCCCGCCGACGGGTTTATTGGGTTCAGTGCATACCCATTTGTTCAGCCGCGGCCCGCCCGCTACGCAATACGTTTCGCAATCGGCCCGAACCAACCCGCGGGTCGAACACTCCAACCCGACCCGTCTCGCTGGCCTCATTCCGCCGCTGCACAAGCCGTTCCGCAGAATTCAACTGACCAAGCGGGCGCCCGCAGTTAATTTGGGCCAGGAGGACGCCAAGGAGTGCAAGTTGCCCATGGACATGGAGTGCGGCTGCAAGACCAAGCGTGAGAAGGAGCGACAGGAGAAAGAGGCGCTGGAACTCGCTGAGCGCCGCCGTCAAGACCAGGACAACCAGCAGAAGGAGCACGACAAGATGCACGCAATGGTCAACCGAGCTGCAGTTCCGAACAGCGCAGTACAGAGCAGTTTCCATCGCCGTCACTTGCCCCAGGATTGCATTGCGTTCTCCAGTCCGGAAGGCCGCAAGCTCTTCACTGATGCCATCAACAGCAACAGTAACTACATGCAGATTTACTTCCCACTGGCGGAACAGTTCATCACCCAGGCAGAACCGGCATTCTGTGGTCTGGCCACGTTGGCAATGTGCCTCAACGCGCTTCAGATTGACCCTGGCAGACTGTGGAAAGGGCCGTGGAGATGGTTCAGTGAAGAGCTCTTCGACTGCTGCACGTCGCTTAGTGTCGCTAAGGAGAAAGGAATCAGCATGTCGGAGTTTATCTGTTTGGCGCGCTGCAACGGCGTGTTGACGGAGGACTATCGTGCCACGAACGACTTCACGCTGGAACAGTTCCGAGAAATTGTCAAGAGCAGTTGCGCCACGAACTCGGAGATTGTGGTGCTGAACTACAGCCGCAAGGTGCTCGGACAGACCGGAGACGGCCACTTCTCGCCCATTGGAGGATATCACGCCGAGAGAGACATGGTGCTGCTGATGGATGTGGCGAGGTTCAAGTACCCACCCCACTGGGTGAAGCTTTCGCGTGTATTTGAAGCCATGCAGTGTATGGATCCTTCCATGGACTTGCCACGCGGGCTTGTAGTCCTGAAAGAGGGAGCACACGCTACTGGCCCCACGCTCGTGAAACAGCAGCTCATTCATTGTGACGAGCAGACGGCAGTTCCGGTGGCGCCAGCACCGCAGCCGTGCTGCAACAGCCTGTCCTCAGTCGAGGCAGCGCGCCGCATGGCCGAGCCCGCCGTTAATTAGAGATGGTAGGGCGTCTGCTGATCGCTACCGGGATCGTCGATTATCCAGGTTGCAAGATGCTCCAGCCTTGCTACCCCCCAACTATCTATTGCAGGCCAACCTGCTCACCGAACTTGCCGCAGCAAAAAGCTGAACATGCGAGCTCCTTCAGTTGCAGGTCTTCTGTATGCGCGACTGGCACACTGGGTCATGGTGGTGTCGCACAGACAGAACTGCAGCATGACCTCTTAGCTACCGAATACATAAAGCCAAGCAAAATAAACTGTACCATGACTGATTTCTTCCAAGATGTTGTCGTTCATTCCTAGCATGACGTCAAATCGCTACCAAAAGCAAAATACTAATGTTGGTCTCTTCTCCAAGTTGTTTCTACAAACTGTGTGGTCGCAGACTTTGCGTCATTTCCTCTTGAATGTACTTCAGTACATAAGCTGAGAACGATGATACATGTAAGCTTAAACGTTTAACCTGAACCTCGCAATGAATTCACCTGCTGCATGTACATCATCGTCGTCCCTGATGAGGAGAACTTTGCAGTCACACTTCAAATGGAATTTCTTAATTGATCCGAGCTCGACTATTCTTTTTAAACGGTGGAAACTGATCGCTTCTTGTCAAGACGAGAAAAAGTTAAATGCTTTGGGATAACAAGACTTTTCGATTGTTATAGTCCACCTAACACAAAGCTACACTGGTTGAACGCTACTCGACTCACTACACTGAAAAAACACAAAACACGGCAGTTCATCATGCACTAGACACGAACTAGGACTCAACACGGAGAACACACCACCAGACAGTTAGAACTGGTAGCTGTAGTTGGAGCGCTGGCCGTCGTTCTTCATCAGGAGAGAAGCGATCGACGGCAGCTTCGGCGACACATTGCCCTGGTACACGTTGCTCGGTGCCTGCGAGTACACCGTCGGCATCTGGAAGCGAGCGGCAGGGCTCTGAGCCTTCTCCGAGGCAGTGGGCGTCGCTAGCTCGCCCATAGGTGAGCACGGCTCCGAAAGCACAAGCTCAAAGGCCGCCTTGCTGCTGGGACTCGCAGGTCCCTTGAGGATCGTGAGCAGCTTCGCTCGCTGCTTCTGCAGATGGTCGTTGTACGAGCGGCGCTGGGCCTCGGACTCGCAGCAGCGCAGAGCCTTCTCGATGGACCAGATGCTCTTGCGAAGGCCGCGGATTTGCCGGTGCGGCCAACGTGGCACGCCGTTCTTCCTGCAGATCTTCTTCATGAGCGTCATGCAGATGCCAAAGATGTTGGCCACTTCAGCCAGCGGCTTCTCGAAGTGCGGGCGCAGCATGTCCAACGTGATGGATTTGGACGCGTTGGGCAACGCGCGCACGCGCTTCTTAGACGGCGACTGAGCGGGCTGGTGCGACAGCGTTGCGGCCGGAGAAGCCACCACCGTCGGCTTGTGCATCTGAGAGTATCCCGAAGGCGCGTACACGCGCGACGGCAGCACATTGAGCGGCGGAAGCGCCATGCGCTCCTGGGCCGGGCTCGAGTAGTTGGCAGCGTGCGGCATGCCACCGAACTGATACTGAAACGCCTCGGTTGTCGGCAGGTGCGGCAAACGGATCGCGGAAAACGTGGACATGAGTGTCAAGTTGCTGTGTGTCCGCGAGGCGATCAAATGAATAATGAGGCAGAGACTCGCGCGGTCGCCATGGGGGCGGACGAAGTGGCCCCCGGACCAGAAGGCACGGCGGACAGCAGCCCAGTGGCTCTCTCTCGCTGAGCACTGCCAGCAGGCAGCAACGACTGGAAAGGCAGGGGCAGTGAATCCGATCCACAAGCTCCATCAAGTAGCTTGCCTTCTGTATGGCGCACAAACCGGCCTCTTGACACTTTGACGGCATCTGGTTTCCCGGGTGGATGACAGCTTCCAGATGCTAACGGAACTGCCGCCACGCGAATGGACTCAAGCGAGAATGGCGCCTCGACGCCTCGACACGTACCACGGCTATGATGGCCGGGTGATGCATTTCGAGTGGTCGTACGACGGCACTCACGGCGTTGCTGCAGTTTGTTGGCAGCGGAGGCGACGTGCTCGCTGTTGCAGGACGAGACGAAAAGCCCATTGCAGTTTCACAGTCGCCGACAGGCTGGCGAACCGTACATGGTCTTATGCGCTCTGCGTCTTTTACATGTTACGGTCACTCTCGTGATGCATGGGTGACCAAGGGCAAGAGCACGAGCGCGCTCGCACAGTCGCGACGCTACGTCCTGTCAACAGCAGTCAGAAATGTTGCCCCAAAGCAAGACAAAGGCGGGCGGGGAGGACCACGACAGAGGCGACCGGCACTGTAGCGAACGGACAAGCTTCTCACCGTGGCACGACGCACGTCTTGAAGGCAATTTTTCAGGCGTTGTCCGAGCCAAACTGTATGCTCGATCG
>LGSM01000585.1:0-18226 GCA_001314345.1 Phytophthora multivora
TGCAAAACTCGAAGCAAAAGTCCAAATTCAAAGCGCGAAACGGCAAAAGCATAACTCGAAACTACAAACACCTAAACGCGACACGTATACTGCATCTAAACATTCTACTTGAAGTGCACCATCGAGAGTGAGGATTATAGTACTGAAGTAGAAGTTTAGTTGCAGTACAAGTGTTGCCTTACTCGATGGCGGCAATTCCCGTTTTGTCGGAATATATTTCTACGACAACTAAGCAATATGAAGGATGTGATAGGTGTGTGGAAAAGTAAACGACATTTGTGTTAAAGTGTTGTTATATCGTCGTAGAGGCAAAATGGCACACTCCCACTCAGAAGCTGCTTCGATCGCAGCGTTTCCATGTGAAAATGGCCACACCTAGCTCTTCTTCAAGCGACCTGCACATTGCAAAAGGCAACGCTCCACCAGTGAAGTTTGCCCACTCAGCAGTAGTAGAGACCGCCGTAAGGCATGCCAAGACCACAGCCACCGCCGTACAGACCAGACCCGTAGCGGTTCCAGTAACCCATCGGGTAGGCCCAGCCAGGGACGCCACCGCACATGAACCCGAAGCGGTAGGGCCCGAAGCCTCCCCATCCGCCCCAACCACCCCAGCCTCCGAGGCCCCAACCACCGGCACCCCAACCACCGAGACCGAGGCCGAAGCCGAGCTGTTCCTTCTTGTCATCGTCGTTGCCGTCCTTGTTGGCGGCAACTTCTTTGGGGTCGGTGGCAGCAGCATCGGCAGGCGGGTCGATCTTCTCGGTGGTTCCCGTGAGCGTGACGCCATCGGGCAAGGCGGTAGCTTGGATCTTCTCCAGTGCGTCGGCCGGCGTCTTGACGAGCGGTTGGTCTGCAGCAGAGACGGCACCGAGGATGGCCATCGTTGCGAGGAGGAAGGTGCTGAACTTCATGGCTGGTTCGTTGCTGAGTGGTTGTTGTACTCGACTTGCTCTGTTGAAGCTGAATCGTGTTGTGTGTGGAACTGCTGAAGCTAGGGCTTCAATCTCCTCATGTCGGTTGATAGTCTTAGCCTAGTACTTCGAAGTACTTTTCTGTGAAAACGAATTCTAATACGTATTCTGTCAATCAAAATGTGTTTTTTTTACAATAAAAAGTTTAATTGAGCTAAAACGTCAAAATATAAATATGTTTTTGATTTCTGTTTTTGCTTACACAATTAATATACGAACACACAAAAAAAGCTAAGTACGTGCTCTAGCTAAGTGCGCACCTAGGAGCTTTCCGACAAGCTCCAGCCAGCCGACACTTCCACCGACCATGTCCAAGACCGTGGGGGTGCCCATCTCGCTGCTGCACGAGGGCGAGGGCCGCACCGTGACTATTGAGCTCAAGAACGGCGAGGTGTACCGCGGGCACCTGACGGAGAGCGAGGACAGCATGAACTGCCAGCTCAGCGACGTGGTGCTCACGCAGCGAGACGGCCAGAAGTCCAAGCTCGAGCTCGTATACGTGCGCGGCTCGCAGATCAAGCTAGTGATCCTGCCGGACATCCTCAAAAATTCTCCACTGCTGGGCAAGGTGCAAGCGCTGAGCAAGAAGAACGAGGACAGCAAGAAGAAGAAGAGCGGCAAGACGCAGGGCCGTAAAGGAGGCAGACGCACAGGTCCTGGCGCGCGCAAGTAGGCGCAGCAAGGCGAAGCTATACAGCAGCAGCCACAGAGCAATAGCAGTGCTATTTTTTAGCTATCAAATGCAGGCTTCCGGACTGGTGAACGATACGTACAGGCAGAGATACAGGAGGTTCAAGCGGAGAGCAGGATACGGCATTCTCATATTCATCCAGTCCAATTGACACGGTTCGCAGTTGATCGAAGCAGGTTGCTACTTGAAGAAGAAGACGTGACTTTTATTGCTTTTTTGTTGATAGTTATCTGCTGGAACTTTAAAAAAAAAAATGCTGTCGTTCCCTACTTTTCTTTTACTCTGGACATGGACGCCAAGAAGTTGTTCGTCTACAAAAGATCTGATCACAGACAGCAGAGAGGCAAGAGTAAAGCTGGCGGCAACAGACACAGCGCCACTGGCAGCGACAGCCCGCAAGTGCAGACACTGATGAGGCAGCAGATGAAGATAATGATCCACAACATGATGGAGAAGCCGAAGCAGCCGCCGTGCAGACGCCGCGACAAGTCCAGCGTCGCGTGGTTCTGGATCCCATAGTCCGTCAGCGACCGCGACGCTCGCAGTGGCACACCGCCGTAATTGAGGTATCCCTGCGCTCGCAGCCCGTGCTCCTTGGCTTCCACGAGCTCCAGTAGCTCCCGCACTTTGGCTCGTGCGTCAGGCACCGCTACCGTCAGAGTGCGTCCGGCGTCCTGCACACACTGACGAACGTTAGGTGCTGGGTGGCTGGCATTACTGTAAGCCACGCACCGATCGGATGAAGAGCTGCATCTTGTGTGTCCTCCTAGTACACTGGAGATTCGCTGCTAAAACTAAAACGGAGAGAAGAATTCCCTGTCGTTTCTCGTGGATTTCCTCGTTGTGTTTCGGTGGGAGAGGTGGGAGCTTGGGACTGAAGTGTGGCGATGACTCGCGTGCAAATGTCCTCAGTCTTGAGCTCTCGGCGTTGCCCAACGGAGACGAATGTGCCACTCACCTGCGCCTCACTTTCAACTCGACCAGATAGATGGCACATACAAAACGCCAGTGTATCGTGTGTTTTTTTTCCTCGTTGTTTTTTAGTTTGCATTTTATGGCTTGTGTATCCATAATTATGCTTCCCTAATAGGGAGGAAGCCATAAACAGGAATTGAATTCTCATTGGCTAGAGGCACTTTACTTTTACAATCCAGCCACACATCGGCCCATTTCTTTTCAACGGCCTTTTGACTGGCCAAAGACTGACGTAGCCATTATTCTGACATTTGCCAAGGAAGTACCAAGATGCCGTCCCACTCGTCCGTAACCGAGACGATCTCCGCCGTCCCTGACACAGCTCCGACCTTCGAGAACCTCCGCAATGCCATGCTGGACCTGTCGGAGCCCGTCGGCAAGCGCACGCGCGCCATCTTCTACCTGCGCTCGCGTGGCGGACTGGAGGACCTGCAGGTTCTGCTGACGGCTCTACTCAACCGCAAGGACTCGGAGCTCATGCGCCACGAATTGGCCTACGTGATTGGCCAGTTCCAAATGGAGGAGGCCTGCGAGACGCTTCACCAAGTGGTGGCGGACGAATCGGACGACGGGATGGTGCGTCATGAAGCAGCGGAAGCTCTGGGCGCCATTGGCGCTGCCCAGTCGCTGCCTCTGCTCGAGAAATACAGCTCCGATCCTGCCCCAGAGGTGTCTGACACCTGCAAGTTGGCGGCCAGTCTGGTCAAGTACAAGCTGGCGAAGGCTAAGGGTGAGATCGTCGAGGGAGAGGTGGACCGGAACCCGTACCTGTCCGAGGACCCGGCCCCCGCTGCTGAGAAGGACGTCCCCACGTCGGAGCTCCGCAAGGTTCTGCTGGAACACGATGGCGATATGTTCGCCAAGTACCGCGCCATGTTCTCGCTGCGTAACCGCAACACGGAGGAAGCGGCCCGTGCTCTCGCCGACTCTTTCGCCGACCCGAACCCACTGTTTAAGCACGAAGTGGCCTACGTCATGGGCCAGATGGAGAACCCTGTGACCGTACCGGCCCTCAAGAAGGTGCTGCTGGATGAAACTGAGCACCGCATGGTGCGTCACGAGGCTGCGGAAGCTTTGGGGGCGATCGGTACGAAGGAGTGCGAGGACATCCTGAAGGAGTACCTTAAGGACGAAGTCCAGGTCGTACGTGAGAGCTGCGAGGTGGCCCTTGACATCATGGACTACTGGGCGCCCACCAAGTAAGCGCTTGCACTGCTTGCAGGAAGGCAGAAAGGAATAATACAGTTAGTTTTTTTTTTTTTCATGTAGTGGTTGACTCGTTCTTGTATTGATGTTCGTGGGAAATTATGCGAATAGGTAGCCCATATTCATCCGGTTGAATGTCCGTAATGACACTGGCAGCAGTCGAGAGCTGAGTTCAAGGCGTTGGGCAATGGCAGAGCACATGGTCGGCGGTAAGGATACCTCTTCTGAAGGTAAGAGTCCGGGTATCGCAGGCATCGGCTGTTGAGGACCGTAAAGAACCTTCAGGACGCGACGGAACTTGCTTTCTCCCTGCCGTTTGATCATAGTCTCCCAACTAAGGAGTTGCAGCTGCAGTTCAGTCGACGGCACGTCACTCCCTGAAGGATATTCACCACGTACGCCACTCGACAGATCATTATCACTCGACGATGTCAAAATGAAGCGGAATTTACCGTCCGAGTCGGCCAGTTCCAATAGCTTGGCGCTTAAAATACTGTCGATGGTGTACTTGGCGAACACATTTTCCTCATCGTGCTTTTGTCCGGTCCTGTTTCCTTCCTCCAAGCGACAGCGAGCACTGATCAAGTGTTTGTGCAGACGAACAGTGTCGGGTTGCTCAACACTGCACAACCCCACACGGTTGGAGCACGCAGCACAGTTCAGTGGCGTCCACTCGCGCTCCTCTTTCTCATTATCCCCAGGAGCCACAGCGACCTCGTCTACCATTGTAGCTTCCTTAACGAAGTCACTGGCGTGCAGCAATACGTACGACTCGCCAACAAGAACACGACGCTGCTGTGCGTGTATGTCATCTCGTGGGATATGCTCGAACGCCCCAATGCCAGCCCCCCAGAAGTCGAACATGTCCATCCAGTTGGCGGATGGAAGCGGCAAAACCTTCTCGATCTTAGGACCTTCCTCTCCAAGCAGCACAGCGTTGCACCCTCGACAGCACACAGATGCATAGCTGTCTGGCCTTAACTCGTCAGGAGACACTTGCGTGAAGGACGAGAAGCCTCCCAAAGGCTGTTTGTCACTCGGTTTGATCGGGAGTCTCAGGTACCAGTGATCCCCCTTATCTTCCACTGTGCACTGTACAACATCCACGTTCCGCTCGATCTCAGTCCGCCATACAACACGGACATCCTCTGCATCTTCTCCGTCTATCTGGCTCTTGTAAATGAGCTCAACGCGTGGGAATTCCACATGAACCGTGAGCTTTGCGACGTCAAAGCTCGTCGTCTTCTTCCCGCCCTCTTCGTGACTGTCTAAGAAGAGATAGCACTGATAGCAGCCAATATTTGCATGGTACTCTACCAAAGAGTCAGTAATTGCAGGACCAGCAAGCGCCACTTCCGCTGTGTCGCCGCCCACGTCCAGACTCTGGAGTCCAACAGCCAGCGCCTCTGCTGCTTTCGATAGTTCGTCCTCTCTGGACTTTTCCGTGGCGCGAGCGTCCTCGTACTCCTTCCTAGCATGATCAAGAGTACTGCGCACCTGGTCAGCAGCTGCGAGCGCGCTCTTGTGCTCCTCTTGCGCCACGCGGAGCTCTTCGAGCAACGCCTTCGCCTCAGCCTCCATTGCTCTGGATTGGTGTTAAAACCAATATAGATACATTTGGTGTGGGACACCCAAATGTGTTTTGTCACCGAAATTAGTGCAGTAAAAACTTCAAGATGAAGCTGTGAGCCAAGACGTTGATCCGTTGGGGAAGTCCCGATAAGTATCCTGCTGCCCCGCACAGAAGCAGCTGAGCTTCCTTGACCGCAGGACTAAATCCTTTGACGAATGGCTTCATGATGGAACCATCCATCCAACAAGTAGCACGTG
This sequence comes from Phytophthora multivora, assembly GCA_001314345.1. Lineage (NCBI taxonomy): Eukaryota > Oomycota > Peronosporomycetes > Peronosporales > Peronosporaceae > Phytophthora > Phytophthora multivora. The sequence goes on from LGSM01000585.1 coordinate 5,674, forward strand.
ACTGACTCTTTGTAACGGCGCTGAAATCCGATACATGGGAGTTAACGGAGCTCGCTGGTAATGGTCTCCACTCCACTGTTTTTTTTGTCGTGTATCCAGTCGCAAAAGTTCAGCTGGAATCATTTTTAATTTTTTTTCAGAATTTTTAGCAATTAAATTTGCAATACGTGATTGTATAATAGGAACCAAGTGTCAAAATGCGCCCGTTTCGGGGAGCTAAGAAAACCATATGCAACGAACTTGCCTCTTTCGCGCGGGATGAAGGTCGATGAAGTGGCATTCAACTACAATACCACAGCTACTTTTATTCCGGGACCCTATATACTAGAAAAACGCTGATTTCATTTTGCATATTGTGCAATTTCCTAAATCTACGTCTTCGCGTTTTTCGGATGCGATCGTACATTCTAGTTATGCGTCACTCATATTCCGCCCAATATACACCGCTTTCGGTTATGTCGTACCTGTTCTGTGGTACCATCAGTCAAAGTGGTACTTCCGTGAGGTAGGAACAATTTTCCCGTCGCTCGCCTTGTGATAGGTCAAAAAGCTGCTCCCAGTCGTTGTATCGAGCAAAAACGGCCTTGCGATCGTCGTCAAGTCAAAAAACGAGTCCGGAGAGTCCGCAGTGGCGTCGCTCAGTGTGCGGCTCCCCCTGCCTTCCCGACGCCTCCCGCCTCTGCATGGCCTACCTGACCATGACGCCCGACGACATCCAGGGCGACTACACGTGCGCCGTGAGCGTGGACGACTACCGGCTCAGCAGCAAGAAGGCCGAGTACAAGGTCGTGGTGCAGCTCTCCTTCTACTCGTCTCGCGCGCACGCCACAGGCCGCACGAGCTGGCACATCTGGCGCAGCTTCTCGGCCTTCCGCAAGCTCGACGAGCAGCTGCGGAAGCGCAACGCGGCGCTCATGAAGGGCGTCAAGTTCCCCCCGTTGTATCGCCGTAAAGCGCTCTTCCGAGCGGATAAAAGCCCCGAGTTCCTCGGAGCCAGAGCCAGAGAGCTCGACAACTACGTCAATGTGGTCACGCACAAGCCGCAGCTCGTGGCTTTCCACCTGGCGGCCGTCAGCAGTCAAACGCTCAAGAGCTTCGTGGGTTTCAACTCGGGATTCGGCGCCAACGCCGAGTACGACCAGCAGGACATCAATCTCAGGCCGTCGTCGTCCATTCTGGCGTCTCCTGCAGTGGTTCAAGCCACGGCGAGTGTCATGGGCGATGATGACGACGATTTCCGCTCGGTTTCGAGCAGTTCCACAGTCTCTTCCTTCGCCTCGACGGCCAGTGACTACCGCTGGTCCGGCACGGGCTTTGTAGGCAGTCAGAGCTTCGCTAGACACACAGTTCCTCAGGTTCAGATGGGGGCGGGACGCTCCTCCTTCGCTAGCAGTCGAGGCTCGTTCGCCAGCAATTCGTTCGCTGGATCTATCGGCCCGGGATCGTCTCGAGGAAGCTGGTTCCCTGCGTCCTCGGGCGTGTCTGACGCTGGCGGACGCTCCTCCATGGCATCGGTTTCCAGAGGTTCTATGATGGCTATGACAGCTCCGGACGTCATTACGCCCGAGCTGGATATGCAGCGCGCGAAGATGGAGGATCAGCTCGTTCAGATGGGTCTGGTTGGCGTCGGAATGCCGCCCGATGGGTCCTGCCTGCTGCACTGTATTGTCTATGAGATGTATCCGCTGCAGTGTCTGCGCGACTATCCTGCTAGTATGACGGTGGTGAACGTGGGCGCTGCGGACGGCATGGCGCCTCGACGAGTGGCGGCGGCGCAGTTTTTGAGGGTGAAACTCATGGAGTACGCGCTGGAGCACATCAAGGAGCTCGCGGGCTTCCTCATGCAGGACGAAGAAGACGTGCGGGAGCAGTACGAGACGTTCCGAGATACTTCTGACGAACAGGCTACAACTGCGGAATTGTATGCGGTGGCGAGCATGTTTAACATCGAGTTGGTGCTGATTTCCAACGACGAAAGCTTCCAGATTGACCCAGTATTGCCGGTGGAAGGTCTCCCTTCTGTGCGTGAAGGTCCGCGACGTACGGTTACTTTGGGCTACTTGATCCCGGCTGATGGACTAGCCGGACACTACATTTGCACTCGTGAGCGACGCGCACAGATCGGCATGCCCCAGAACAGCTTCGCAGGAGGAAGCTACCGCGGATCGATCCACATTGGACCTCCGAAGAATATGAGCTGTGGCGCTTCAAATAACCGGCGCTTTGAGCGGATCCCGGAGCAAAGGGTTGAATAGAGCACGCGACGGATAGAAGTACCAACAGGATCGACCAAGACACACAGACAACACAACGGAAATGACATAAAACCCTCCAGCAATGGACCAAGAAACGGCGGAGAAGTCCACGTACAAGCGGCACCAAAAGTTCGAGAACCCCACGCAGAAAGAGACCAGCAGCGGCCGGAAGAAATCAAGGCGAAGGGCGTCGCCGCCGACCCAGCGAGTGTGTACACTATCAGACCGCTACTTTGACACCATCGCCCCCTCCAGCACTACAGCAGTAAGCAACTCATCATCAACTGGAACTGCACGGTCGAAGTGTCTCCTCTTTCTAAAGTTTTCTCGACAAAGCGATGAAAAATATATGTACGTGAGATTTCGCCGGGTTTTGGTTAATTTTGGGGATAAAAATTCTTCAGATACTGAAATTGCACGTAGATCTGGTAAAATAAAGTCTTCCTGTTGAAGACGAAACTTCTATTGTTATTTTTCGGACATTTCTAAAATAGACCGTCAAATGGCCTCAAGATAGTGTTGTATTCGCCTGCAAACAGCCAAAGCGAATGCATCCGGTCGGTTCTAGAGGCAACAGTGAGTACGTTCGCCTTATCCACCGTGCGGTGGTCTTTTGCATCGCGTTGTGGTACGTCAGCGTCTCGCTCCAAGCGTCTCTGGCCTCTGTCGCTGTGTTGCGTGGCTTCGAGTCCAAGGATTTAGGGATCACCATCCATGAATCGAAGCTAATAGCTGGTTACGCTGGGGAAGGAGCGATCACCGACAGTCCGTTAGTGCAAAATGTGCTAAACGGATCAACCGACGTGCGGAATGACTCGATCTACCTCGTAACAGAGACTTCCCACTCATTCACAGAGTGCTCAATGGTTGCTGGGTACGATAGCACTGTGTACGGCAACGACTTCACGCGGTTCCTGTTCAAGTCTCTACAGAAATTCGCCGTGGATGACCTCTCGTACTTAACGGAACTCGAGTTGATCGCTCCGATCATCGACTGTACGTTCGACTTACTGGTTTCAACTGACGAATCGGTGACACAACTGCGTCTGTACTTCTTGGCTCGTCAAAGGAGCAACACGAGCGAAACGGTCCTTCTCTCTGGCTTAATTTCCACTCAGGATTTCCAAGTGGCCCAGCAATACCAGAGTGGAGCAGCTTTACTGGCAACAATTGCACCTATTAACGACATGCGCGCGACCGAAGTGACTCACAGCTTTGCCATTGCGTTCAATTATCCGTACGAATCCGAGCCGCGTTTCACCAGCAGCGAATTGTTACGAACCACCAGCGACAACTTTTGGGTTTTTCGGGCTTTTCCCCGAATCAACACGACGGATACGGTCAAAGAGGTCCTTACAGCCTACCGCTTTGGCAGCTATATCGACGATCCAATCGCCCAATCCAACCTCGAGACGGTGGTCTGGAACCTCCCAAGCACTCCTTCGACCGAATTGAGGAACTGGGAATGGCATTCCGTGTCTTCTTTACGCGATTCCTGGGCCTGGACGCACAGCATCCATGGTCTCTTCGCAATTAGCATCATTTTCGACCTCGGAGTGCTCTTCTTCGTCATCTACCAACGCTTCCGTAAGGGCCACTTCTGGGTAGGCGACTCCTTTGCCACAATTTCCAATGCGCTGCTGTACCGTGGTGTATTGATTTTTGCTTCCAACCACCTCAACGGATACTGGACCCTCACGGAATTTTGCCTCGCTATCGGGAACGAATTAGGAGATCGGCGTTCCATCTACTACCGACCGGAACTTGTTCACGCTGATCTCCTAACGTTTTTTCTCAACATTTCCAGCGTCTTAAGCTACTTGTTCCGGGAACGTATTGACCCCGTTCTGGCTTTCGCCTCTTTTGAGTTGAGTTTCGCGTACCGAGTTGAGCTCGTGGATTCTTCGGCCATTCTAAGAAGAATCGTCATTGACTTCGCGGAGAGTGATTATTGGCTCGGTCTCATCCAAGTGAGCCCCTTCCTGGCTAAATTATCCCCCATGAAGTTCTGGACAGTGCACGGTATTGAAACCGACCGGAAGGTGGTCGTGATGTCCACTGTCGTCGCCATGTTCGCCACCATGTTGTGGCTTGTGGTCTACATTTGCTTTCGGAAGTGTTTCCGACACGTGCAGATCAAAAGGGGGAGGCGGGCAAGTCTGTACAATGCCAATCAGAGTATTTTACTTACGGAGAACGAACTCACATCCTTCGAGACGGCTACAGGCTCGGCTTTGAGTAAACGGTATGGGGTGATTTCGGGTTACGACAACTATTTCATTAGCGGAGACAAGCACTACGCCTCCATTGACGCTGTCTATGGTAACGGGTACCTCCTTGCTAACAACAAGTTCTTAGTGGCGACGGAAGATATGCTGTCGCTCTTGGTTATGAAAATTACGCGTATTCGGTTTACGAATATCTACGTTTACTCGATACTGGGAGACGGTGGAGTGAAACAGACTGCGGAGCTCGTGTACCCAGCGACCATTTCATGGGCCGACCTCGCGAATTTAGACGTCACGGAGCTTGGTTGACAGCAAAGTGAACGGAGGGTCCAATGAAAGTACGACATTTCGGCACAACTTCGAAACGGCAAACAATGAAAATGAGTTGTCTTGATCGTATAAATGCAGCAAAAATGGCTTCCTTCTGACATTAATCATTCGCCTTGTTGCCTTTATAAAGCGCTGGGGATTCAACTGCGTGTAATAATACATCTGCGCAGTCATTCTCACTGTACAACAGGATTCTGTGAGAAGTTTATCCCGGATTATGACTATAAGTGCTCGTCAGATTTGAATTCTGTAGTAAAACAACAAAACAACCTTCTGCACTTGTGAGCTCGACAAAAGCCGCAGCCAACGCTCAGCCAGCCTAAAACCCGTCTAAAGAAGCATAAGAAGGTCATTTTTATCCCTCTCTTGGTCGCTTATACCCGTCCGTGAAGCCAAGTATCTCGTGTTCGTAGCCTGTGATGGCCCAGGTGGCAAGGTTCGTTTCCGGTGATGACCCGGGCAATAAGTCGCTGTACTCACGATTACGGCTTTGGGGATTGCGTAAATCTGCGTGTGTTGATTAGTAAAGCGACTTACGAGTCTCCGCGTTTCTCGACTGTTTTGTCATTCTCCAACTTCCTCTCAAGTGCAGCAGTTAACCCCCAAGCTCTCCCTATGGTTCGCATCGTCATCGTCGGAGGAGGTCCTGCAGGTATTGCTGCGGCCCAAGCTCTAGCCAAAGACCTCACCCCCAACGACGGCACAGAGGTCATCGTTTTCGAAAAGAGCAAGTACTATTACCACGCCGTCGGAACGCCGCGAGCGGTTGTCGACGCCGAATACACCAAGAAGCTCTTCGTGCCGTACGACAACGCCGTCCCTGCTGAAGCTCGGTCCTTCGTCAAGATCCAACGCGCCATTGTCACCCGTATTGCGCCCGGTAACGAGGTGGAGTACACTCCTATTGGCGACGACGACGAGATGCTGGCCGGTCCAGTCCAGCGCCTGTCGTACGACTACTTGGTGATGGCCACGGGCAGCACGTACACGGTCCCTCTGAAGCAGCCAAAGAACAGCTTTAAGCGCTCAACGACGGAGCTAAGGATGGCGGAGCTGCGCCAACAGATTGAAAATGCCGACAGTATCCTCATCGTCGGCGGTGGAGCCACCGGTGCCGGAGTGGCTGGCGAGATCAAGGCCAAGTTCCCCAAGAAGAGCGTGACTATTATTGAAGGAAAGGACAAGCTCCTGGGCACGGACAATGTCCGGGAGAAGTTCCGTGTGAGGCTGTTGAAGTTCCTCAAGCGGTTGGACGTGAACGTCGTGCTGGGCGAGCGACTGACGGAGCGACTGAGCGGCAACAGCTTCGAGCGCCGCACGTTGCGCACCGACAAGGGCCGAGAGCTCGTGTCGGACATCCAACTGCTGTGCGGCGGCTTCAGCCCCGCGACGGAGCTGATTAAGAGTCTGGACGCGACTCTGGTGACGCCTCAGGGGCTGATCAAGGTCAACAGCAAACTGCAACTGGACGATTCAAGGTACGCGAACGTCTACGCGTTGGGCGATGCGAACAACAACTCGGCGCCCAAACACATGCTGTTCGCCAGTCAGCAGGGCACGCACCTTGGTAGGGAGCTGGCGCTTGTGGCGCGCAAGACACAGGCGAACGTGAGCAAGAGCTTCCCAAAGGTGGAGGTGGCACCGGCCATGATCCCTCTCGGCCCGAACGGAGGCGTCTCCCAGCTGCCAATCTTCGGCGGAGTCGTGTACGGCAACTTCATCACTCGGACGTTCAAGTCGAAGGAATACTTCGCTAGCTTTGCCTGGAAGAACCTGAATGCTGAAGTGCCAAACTAAAACCGCTTCTGGGAATATTAGATTTTACAGTCGTGTCCTTTCGGTATTAGTTTTCACAATTTTAAGATACTTCAAAGCAATTACTTCGAAGTAAACAAGAACAATTGAGGAAAGACACGATGTGCATGGCGCTCCGTGACGTGGTTTCCTCTCTCCTGGCAACGCACTGGTCGCCTCGGTTCGTGTCGTAGTGAGATTTACTTATTATGAAGTTCTCACCAACGTTTACCTGATTCCGTAGCCGTGACGAAGACGAAAACGAGGCGGAAGAAGCTCTCACTGTCAGCTCTCAATCAACTCCTCTTGTTAGTCACACAAGCTTTGTCACTACTATTGGTGGCATCCAGATATCACTTGTCCTTGCAGTCATTACCCACCATGACGCATCGTCTGGACTCCTTCACCAACAAACAACCGCAGAGTGGGCGTTTTCAAGTGCTGACGGTCATTTCGCGGTGTTTGCCCAACAGCCAACTCAAATCTTCCGCTCAGTGACGTTGTCTGTGTTTAAATCGTATGCGAGTGACCTCCTGAAGATCATTTCCCGTCGTTCTGCTGAGTGGGCTATAGGCAGCAAGTGGATGTGGGCCACAACGACAGGAAACAAGGAGATGAGGAGGACGGCGTCCAAGGAGTTTAGTTACCACGAAGAAAAGGACGACGAAAATGAATACGCGACAAAGGAAGAAATGAAGAAGAAACAGACGGTCAGTCCACGCTACTTGGACTACGAACGGACCTGGTCGTATTCTTCCAAGCGCCAGGAAAACTTGGAGCGCCGTCGTCTCCAGCAACGCCAACGCGGGAGGCAGTAAAAGTCACGGGAAAAAACGTCAACATTGCTTTTGGTCCCCAAGCTCTACGCGTAGAATTTAAACAGTATCGTCCATTTAGTTATTTAATTGAAGTAGTGCAAAAGGAGTGCAACAAATAGTATTTTGAGAACCGTAAATGGCTTTTTCAGCACGGCACGAATTCACCCCCAGACAAGAAATTTTTCATACCTCGAAAAATCCCCCATGCACGAGAAAAGAAAAACATAAAGATGAATCCGAATTCTCCATCATGCGAGAGGTCTTGGCCTTTGCCCAGCTCTCGGATGCACTGTTGGTAGTGCTCAACATTCGCCCCTCCTGGGTGTTTGGACGGGGCGTACGAGAGTCCACCGTGAGCGAACGATGCCGCGAGTACATCAAGATTCCAGCAGCTATCGGACACGAGACGTCGACGCACGCCGTTCCCACTCAGCACGTGCGAGAGATAGTAATCGTCACCAAGGAAGCAGTTCTTGGACAGGTTGGCTATCTCGAACGCGGACATTGTCTTTTCCTCCATCCCGAAGAATTTACGCTTGACAACGACGCCACCAGCTCCTCCTACAAATGAAACACTATTCACGCCAAGCTCAAGGCTGCGTCCACAGTACAGTCTGTCCTCCGCTGAGATCCAACCGCCCACCACTGCAATCGCGTCATCCGGGTACTTGTGTGTGTAGTGCAGCGCTCGTTCACACAACTGAGGAGGGTACACCCTGTCGTCGTCACCATACACGATGATGGTGTCCGGGTCCTGTTCCACTAAAAGAGTCCCCAACACTTTACTCGCCGGTCCAAAATCAGTGTCCAGCACGATGAGTCGCAGTTTGGCATGGTACGGACTCGACCCGGTGGCGAAGGTGATGCCACGGAATTCGGTCCGGTTCAACGTCGCGTCATCCTCCAGAAGCCACGACGGGATTTCCACCGCTTTTTCTCGGTACATCCGAGGGACGATGACATACACCGCGTCGAAGCCGTCGCCCTCTTGATGCACCAATGCATCCACCGTAGGTTTCATCACGTCCATTTCTATGGGGATCGTCGTAAAACTAAAGACGATACGCGGTCGCGCCTGTGTCAATCTCGTTGCGGCGGTTGCTAGGCGTGTAGATGAGTGGAAGAAGAAGAGGAAGAGCACGATCCAAGCGACGGAAGTGGCCAAGAAGCACGCAAACCACCGCTTCCGTCTGCTAAGGTCACCTTCGGGGAGCGTGGAAGACTCCAGGACGATTTTCTCCGGCAATAGCTTGGCCAATTGACGGGTCCGTCGCCGACGCCGACGGTGCCGAACGAGAAGGAACGTGAGGGCCGACAGCCCCGTGAGCAGTGAAAGCAGAGAAATCCGTGGGATCATGACCTTTTCCGCGTACAAATCGATGCAGGCGTCGCCAATGGTGCTGCTGACAGACGTTTGCAGGGAGTCCCTAAGGGTCTGTGTCGGCATGGCTGCCAAAGAGGAAGTTTCTAAGTGGCTGACATCGGTGCCACGCAAAGGTTTTAAAGGTTAGGTACTGTAGCTTTTGGCGCGTCGAGATTCATTTCACTGTCGCACACTTCGGAGGATTATGGGGGCCCTGTCAACCTACTGCCAAAGTTTATGGTAAAGAGACGAAAATGCCCTCCACCTATCAACGCCAGAAAGCGGAAGGTTCACTGTTTAACCTGAATTATCTTTTACTTCGAGTAAGTTACCCAACAAATTCTTTCACCAATTGCAGATGTTTGTGGTCGGGTGCTGCATCGTCGTCGACGTCTCCAGCACCGCAAAGGACGTGGTAACGTTGTCCATCCCAAAGTTGCCGAAGTCACTGATCCCCCCTTCGCTCGTGTCTACCATCGCCGCCTTGCCAGTGCAGTTGTTGCCAACGTAGAAGGCAAGTTTTACCTGCTGGTCAGCGATGGTTGATCCTTTAATCGGAAGCCCTGCCCAACGAGCGGAGGAGATACTGTCACTTAAATCGGAGCATGGCATGTCGTAGCAGAGATTCCCTGCGGAAACGCCAATGATGCGACGAAGTCTCTTGAAATCCGGTTCCTTGTAGATCCGCAACTCGCCTTGCATTGCCCTCGCTGTTTCGACACTGCAAGCGAGCGCAACAATGACAGAGAACAGCAGCGCTGGCACGAGGCGAGAAACCATCGGTCGATGTCCAGTTGCACTGTGAATTGAAGACTGAGCAGTGTTTCAGGTGAACCGCAGGGTCGAATATTTCAGCACAGCCTTCCACCACGAGATCAAGACCGTGTTGTCCTCGTATGACCCGAGCAGCTACGTTTCACGGTTAAAGTCCACACCAATGCGGCTTATAGTTTTAAAATCCTGTGCTACTGCTAATTGTACATGTGCGTGCATGGATCTCCACTCAACACGACACGAATTCTCCCGCAAAGAAGAGGTTTTTCATGCCTCGAAAGGCCCCCCATGTACGAGAAAAGAAGAACATGAAGATTGATCCGAATTCTCCATCACGCGACAGATCTTGGTCGTTGCCCAACTCCCGGATGCACTGTTGGTAGTGCTCTACATTCGCCCCTCCTGGGTGTTCGGACGGGGCGTACGAGAGTCCACCGTGAGAGAAGGATTCCGTGAGTGACTCGATATTCCAGCAGCTATCGGACACGAGACGTCGACGCACCCCGTGGCGGCTAAGCAGGTGTGAGAGATAGTAATCATCGCCGAGGTAGCAAGCCTTGGACATATCGGCCACCTTGAACGCCGGCATCGTTTCTTCCTCCATCCCGAAGAATTTGCGTTTAACTGCGACGCCTCCTGCTCCTCCTACGAACGAAACACTGTTCACGCCGACCGCCAAACTCCGTCCACAGTACAGTCCGTCCTCCGCTGAGATCCAACCGCCCAGCACCGCAATCGCGTCATCCGGGTACTTGTGCGTGTAATGCAGCGCTCGTTCACACAACTGAGGAGGGTACACCCTGTCGTCGTCACCATACACGATGATGGTGTCCGGGTCCTGTTCCACTAAAAGAGTCCCCAACACTTTACTCGCCGGTCCAAAATCAGTGTCCAGCACGATGAGTCGCAGTTTGGCATGGTACGGACTCGACCCGGTGGCGAAGGTGATGCCACGGAATTCGGTCCGGTTCAACGTCGCGTCATCCTCCAGAAGCCACGACGGGATTTCCACCGCTTTTTCTCGGTACATCCGAGGGACGATGACATACACCGCGTCGAAGCCGTCGCCCTCTTGTTGCACCAACGCATCCACCGTAGGCTGCATCTCGTTGATTCCCCTTGGAGTCGTAGTGAAGCTGAAGACAACACGCGGTCGCGCCTGTGCCGCACTCATGGAGGAAGTTGCTCTGGGAGTGGACGAATGGAAGGAGAAGAGGAAGAGCACGATCCAAGCGACGGAAGTGGCCAAGAAGCACGCAAACCACCGCTTCCGTCTGCTAAGGTCGTCTTCGGGGAGCGTGGAAGACTCCAGGACGATTTTCTCCGGCAATAGCTTGGCCAATTGACGGGTCCGTCGCCGACGCCGACGGTGCCGAACGAGAAGGAACGTGAGGGCCGACAGCCCCGTGAGCAGTGAAAGCAGAGAAATCCGTGGGATCATGACCTTTTCCGCGTACAAATCGATGCAGGCGTCGCCGACAGACGTCCGCAATGACTGCGTGGCCATTTTCTTGGTGTTTTGGATGGCGGCAACGAGTTGGCAAGTGGAAATGTGCCGTCGATACAGTATTGAGATTCATCGGCCGCTGTCGCACGCTTCATTGGCATTGGATGGTGCCGGCATTGAAGACACGATGCGACAGACTCGGCCAGCTGGCACTAGGATTGTGTGCGAAAGATCAAGTTTTCTGAAGTAAACAAGTTTTGATATAACCTTTTGGAGTTCGTGTAGAAAGGAGTTACTATGACAACAGGGGACTTGATTCACATCGAGTTCGAGAGGTAGAAACGGTGTGATCACACGTTGAAGTGGCAATGTGGCTCCACCATAATCAAGAGTTTGGCAATTGCTATCGTTTTGGCAACAAATCGCCATCGTGTCGTTGCCTGCCACTTTCCATTTTGCCGTTGCACGGACACTTCTCTCGAGAAGGAAGTGCCTTGTTGGGGGCGCTAGACGGATGCCTATCGCTACGGACCTGTGGGCGTTAGCTTAGCGCTCAAATCGCTGGCTCAGCACGCACAGCTCAAGATTACGCGGTGCACAATCTCGAATGGATACCTTTTGGAACGCCGCACAGCATCTGTCGCTTAAAGCTTTGCAACACTTGATCCGTTGCCAACTTGGCGCCTAGTAGGAACGCCTTGCCGACTCGATTGCTGGACAATACTACATGTAGTGTACTACTTACACTTACATGCACGACAAAAAGGTATTGTCAAAGGTACCGGTCACGAAGGGATAAAGATTGTTTTAACGTGATGTGACCAGAAAATTGTACGGAGTGCTTTGAGACCAGCAGGTGCATGTACATCTGGCGGAGGTGTTGACGAACTGAGCTTGAATGAGAAGCGAGAACTACCATGTCCGAGCTTCCTGTGTACGACCCGTTCGCAGCCAGCGGGCTAATCCAGTATTAGTAATACTACATGTACATGCCCGCCCTCTCCTTCCAGAGGTCTTCTATGTATGGCTTCTTGACGTCGCTGGAGGCTTTGCTTGGTCGAAAGACGACGTCGTGCTGTTACTGTACGCTGCTCCTACCTGTATCTGTTGAAATGTGGTTTTGCACATTGCTTAAGGATCTGGATGAAATTTCTCCGTTCTTGAACAATCGACTCGATTACAGACAACGACGGATATATCCGACGGACTTAAAAATCCGACTTTTGAAAGTGGTACAATCTTCCCGCCATAGTAAAAAATGATCGAATTTTAACGAATCATTTAGCCAGAACGAAATATATTAGCCAATAATATAATATAACAAAACCATTGGCTTGGAGCTAAAACTTCTCTACCCAGTAGCTAATTCACTGCACATTTTGCATGGTCCGCGTCGAACGAAGCTACACGATCAAGCAGAAGCGGGAAGCGCTAGCTTTGGCTGTGCGTGTTGGTGTCAAGCGGGCCGGCGAGCAACTTGACATTGCCCGGCCCACCATCTACGACTGGAGGAACCAAGCCGAAGACATTTGGAGCTTCGGCGT
>LGSM01000586.1:0-18132 GCA_001314345.1 Phytophthora multivora
GACGGAGGCTGATGTGCGTTTGTTCCACACGCTCATTCGCCTCGATGTGTACCAGCACACGACGGACGCGAAGCACTTGACGGATTTTCCGAACGTTGTTGGGGTAAGCAACCATCATTTTTTGCTGTTGTGTAACTTAGATTTTGAATGGGTTATATGCTTGTCTCGCAGTACTTGCGCGACTTGTGCCAGATCCCTGGAATCAAGACCACCGTCAACTGGAACCACCTCAAAATTGGAGTGGAAAACAAGCATCCTGACGCAGTTGCTGAAGGCCCTTACGTCGACTATGACGCTGCGCACGAGCGCACTCGTCTCACGTGAGTGCTGTGTGGAGCAACATCATGGTTGTTGAACATGTTCAGCACATGCTTTCTTCTGTGCGATAGTATGCCTTGCGAACTTTAATTGCATTGGTAGTACTGGTACCAATTTGGTACTGCTTGTTCTGTTTATTTGCGTTTCTTATTACTTAAGTACTACTAGTAGTATAAAGTATCGAATGAGATTTTGTGAAACCCTGGATCTAAAAATTCAGAGAAATTATGAGCCTTGTAGTCTTCATGGTTTCCTCACAAATTCCCAAAGTATTAAGTGAAGCCGTGCTTAATTCGACGTGAGATGTAACTTAGTTTCCGAAGGTCGTCGAGCTGTGTTGAAGACGTCGTACCACCAATGTAATGCTGTGCGTGATCTAAAGTATTTTGCACGATGTTGCTGGTCCACCAACGCCCACTGCTTAATGGGGCCGCAGACAAAGTCCCGCAGCGCTTCCACTAAGTTTACTGCTTCTGCGAGTACGCCATACGCGTGGCTCGTAACGAGTTCGGCAATGTCTTGATTTGCGCAACGCAATACTTCTGGACAAGTGGATCATTCGATGCCGCACTGAAAGGCGCAGCTTGGGTCGCGAAGCTGTAGAGCCATGGACAGACAAAGCGCCTCATCTTGGTACATGTACGATGCATGCATGTGACGACTATCGCAATGAAAGGTGGAGGCAAATCACCCCTGCACCAAGACTGCGAATTTAGAAAGAGAGTAGCTGCTGTACCCGACTGGGAACATAAACCGATAATTTTACTTTTCGCCAGAGCTCACGTAGCTTCTACATGTATCAAGTGTTAGGCGGGCTCTATCTCTTCACCCAGGACACCACTCCAGGAGCTATACTCTCCTACAAACTGCGCATCGATTGCATAATGGGGAAGGGAGTACGATTCAAGTGTTGGTTATGCACAAGAAAACACCTTTTAAGGACTACTAAAAGAGCCTAATAAGGATCTGCAAATCCTTAATAAGGACTTTAAGGTCCTCACAGCATCAAGTGCCATTTAGAATTGAATGTCTGGCTGGCACGGTTTGTTTTCTCACAAGCTGTGCGTCACAACACGTTATGGCACACACGGACCGTTGGGGCTTGAAGCAGGCACCAGCGCCATCAAATCCATCCATGCAAACACAAGAAACTCAACGAGGCTCACTGCGTCGCCATTCCTTTTGTTGCCTTCAGTCTTGCCGTTGGAAAAGCCTGTTGTCGCCGGAGCGTCATCAGATAGCGTCGAATAATCCCGGCCACTATTTATTGGTAGAAATTGATTCTACTTTTCATTAATTGGACGAAATAGATGTCTTGAGGGTAGGGTGCGAAATTTCCTTCGTAATCAGCTGCAACGACCATCATTCGCCTCGATGTTGCGCCGCCAGTGAAACCCACATTGCCAAACTTTCAGTCAAGAAAGCAATGCACGCTACCCCCAAGATGAAGGCCGGGAGTCTAAAGCGCGCCAAGCCACTGGCACTACCTGCGAGCGTAGCGTGGATGGAAAACCTTACGCTGGACATGACAACCTGCGCCAACAAGAAGATGAGCCTCGTCAAGCGCAACAACACGCTGTACGAGCTACAGCTCACGTACGCGACCGGAAAAGGTCTCCAACCCACGTCTTGGACTGTGTCACACACGTTCGACGAATACCGCGCACTGCAGCGTCGCCTGGTGAAGGCACTTCAACCTAGACACAAGTGCAACGCGGAATGCAAGTGGCTGGTGAACGTGGTGAAAAACCACTTCCCCAAGGCTTCTCTGTTTTGCAAAAACTGCCCCAGCACAATCGAGAGCCGGCGGCTGTCGCTGCTGCGTCTCATGGCCACAGTCAAGGCCGCTCTTGTTAATCATGGCAATCTCGGTTGTGCTATCCTTCGCGATCAGGTCAGCCACGAGTTCGCGTCCTACCTGCTTGCAGACTGCAAGGAGGAGCAGGTGCAGCAGCTCAAACACACGACTTCGGCCTCAGCAGCGTCCACAGACTCGACCAAGTCTACAAACTCATCACCTGATGAGTCTATTGAGGATGAAATTACGTCGTCGATGGTATCGTTCACGTCTGACGAGGAGAACCTCGTTCTGGACTTCGAGTTCGACGACGATTTCGCTGGTTTTGAGTGTGGACTGTGCGGGCTGAGTCTGGACGCGCTCGAAGAGATTGCTACGTGCACGTCGCCCTACTGCACGACTGCGACGTTTGACTGTGGTCACCAGTTCCACGACATATGCATCCTACCGACGCTTGACGACGAAGTCAGGTGCCCGCTGTGCCAGTGAACAAAATGAAGTCAAGGTATTAAAAGAGCTATGCAACGCAGTGTTTCAGTAGATATAGCCATGAAAATGTATGTATAGCAACTGATGCGCAACAGCAACCGTTCTTCGCGAGCTTGCATTATTTGGCTTTCCACTCGAATCTTCTTTCTTTTTGGGGGAGATATACTGGTGTCACTAAGCCTAAACTAACGACTCTCAATAGCTGTCGCGCTACTCGTTCTCTTTTGCACTCGAATGATTCGACGAATCGCACAGTTCGTTCAGTTTGATTTCTTACTGGTCGGTGACCCTTCGACTTTCATATGCAAGCAACGCAGTGGAGCGCAAGAAATTGTTTAACCGTGGAGGTTAGACGATCTCGCTTCCAGTGGTATCCAAATGTCTCTCTGGCCTCGACATTTTTACTTACAGAAAATGTGCTTCGGCTCGGGATGTGACGACACAATACGGGAAGTAGACTTGGGAAGTAGATTATGTCCCGGCGTCTCGAAAGGATTGACATCGTCCACAATATGGCAGTTACTTCACGTTCTCCTTCTTCAAGAAGGCTTAGTATCATACACGTAGCGGCGGTTTTGACGACGAATAGATGCAGCCAGTAAGCATGGTGAGGTGGTAATTCACGTGGAGCGATCAAACCTTAGTCAACGTCTCAAGCACGAGCAGTGTCGGCACCCAAGCTCACCATTGCACCCACCTGTTTGGATGCATTATAAAATTCCCACTCTGCGGAGATCCTGTCAAAACTCCCGACCGACCAACAGTCGGCCACCACAACGACCTCGGCTGATTGTTGAGCATGCCGAAGAATTCCAAGCCATTCGAATTTCGAAGATATGTTGCACAAGCTAATAAAAAGGCAGCCATCAAATTCTACATAGGCTTTTAGTTGCTAGTCTTAAAAGGCCTAATTGGTAGTTGTTTTAACAAACCATAACTGCTGTGAAAAACATAAAAATGGTAAAACTACTTTTCAAGCATTTTTGGCATTAATTTACCACCATAAAAGTACTACCAACTGTTCACAATGTTAAATTTAAATAAAATAATGTTGCTGAAAGTATTGAGGTCAAAACTACGAATGCCTATTTACATTTCGAGCCTGATCCAAAATAGAAGAGGGTGAAACTCACATGTCTCGGGTCGGCCGTTTGGTCGGCCGTGACTTCATTACCGATTTTGCTTAGTTGAAGTCACTTCAATTTGCTGATTGGCACCAACAGCAACTATATCATGGGCATATCTTCCACAGCCACGTGCAGCACGCCGATCATCAACTTCTCCGGTTACTATCGCAAGCGCGCGGCGTCGGTGGAGTTGCCCGAGGCCACAGCATGGCTCGAGCACCTGCAGCTTAATCTGCGCACGATTACGACGGCCAACAGTACAGGTACAAGCTCCAAAGTGCAGTACGAGGTGCAGGCGAGTTACACGCCGCCATGCTATCAGAATCCAGAGCTGGCCTGGACGGTCAGTCGTCCGTTCGATGCTTATAGGCGCTTCCGCAAGCAGTTGTTGCGTCGCCTGCAACCGGGTCATGCGTGCCCTGCGGAGTGCAAATGGCTTTACGCTGTGGTGAAGAACCACTTCCCGAAGCCCAAACTGCTCGCAATCAATTCGCTACGCACAGCAGAGTCGAGAAGACAGGCACTCACCCGCGTTCTGCGCACGCTACAGGCCTCGCTTGTTAACCGCGGCAATCAGGGTTGCGATGTGCTTGTGCACGATGTCTGCAGGGAGTTTGCCACATTTATCCTGGGCGAAAATGCCAAGCTGCCGGAGGTAGCCATGGTGCTGAGTAGATGTAACTCTGATCAGAGCACGCGAGACTCGTCGGCAAGCTTCATGTCGAACGGCAGCGACGACGAGGAGTACAACGAGGACATATCGCCTTTCGACGACCTCTACGCCTGCAGGAGCGGCCGGGGGTACTGCAAGTCCGAGTCTGGCCAGTGAAGACAGCAGTGCTACAGCTGCAAACAAAAGAATAATGAAGCACGAACTATTTAGGGCACGATATGAGTCAGCTCACAGCAATGAGGTTCGAGAACCCACGCATCGTCAGCTCCAAGACCTGTATCAGTCGTTACAGTCTGACGAGTGACGACTCTTGATCAGGATGCCCGAGACGATAGTGCGGGTTTACCCAACGGCATGATATCGGGCTGAACGCATGCAAGCAACCAAGTTCGTTCTGCGCAGTGTAGCGTAGATGTAGATTCTAAATGTAGGTGAGATCATGCGATGAATCCGGATGCTTCGCCCGCAGACACGTACTATGACGATCATTTCGATGGATAGCACTCTGGACGAAAGCTGTGTTCTTGTTTTGGCATCGCGATGCCAAAATCTGAAATCTAAAGACAAGTTGAAGTGGCACTTCAACTTGTCTTTAGATCGCTCGGCTTTCAGCAGTGCTACAGGTGGCGCTATAGCTTCACTCAGGTCTGCTTCCTGTAGGAGATGTCATCTCCATAATTGCAAATGAAGGAACATGAAGGATATTGCACCGCACTCCGTCATTGCAGCCAAGCCTACGCGTAGTGTACTACTTGTCACGTAGTGCAGCGCAATCTGTCTAGCTACTAGCAGTGGACCTTAGCTAGCAGCTAGGACCCACTGGACGTTCCACGCGTGCACGCGTGGCTGAGTTTAACTCAAACTGTTACCATGAGTCATGGTCCATGACCGCCGCAATCGAGTCAGGCGGGAGGATTGGCAGACGTGCGGGTCAAGTCCAACCCCGGCTTCTTCGCTTGTGCTCTGAACATGTCAGCCCTCAAGGAAACTTTTAAAACTTTTGCGGCGTGTTCTCGCCTCGAATTGCTATGCGTCTAACCGCTCACTCCCACCGGGTCGCGCTCCCACATCTAAAACACCTCGCTCGATGCTCCGCTCCAAGTACTCGCCTTCACCCGGATCGCAGGCGTTCCCCGCCTCTATGAGTCTCAAGACCCTCCTGCACACGCCCATCGCAGAGCCTGAGGTGGTGCTGTGGCTGCGAGACCTCACGCTCGACATGGAAATTAGTCACAAGCCCCACCAGAACGTTCGATTCGACCTCGTTGTGCGCCGGAAGCACCCAAAGTCTCAGCTCGCGGTGGAAGCGGCCTCGTGGTGCCAGAGTCGGCCGTTCAATGACTACAGCGAGCTCCGCAAGAATCTGCTACAGGAACTTCAGCTAGGACACAACTGCTCAGCCGAGTGTAAGTGGCTGTACAACGTCGTTAAACAGCACTTCCCCAAGGATCAAGCCAGGTTTGTTCCAAGCGCATTGAAGACCGAGCGACGGCGAACAGCGCTTCTTCGAGCGCTGACAACGATCCAGGCAGCTTTAGTCACTCACGGCAACCGCAGCTGCGAGGTGCTTATGGGAGGTGTGCTCACCACCTTTTCGACGTTCCTAGCGGGCGGCCGGACTTCCCTCTCGCGAACTTCACTCGCTTTGCCAGTACCGTACCGCCGGGGTCTTCTCAACCTGCCGAACGTCTTGGGGAGACGGCTTGCGAGTCTTCGAACGCTTTCTCGCATCCGCAGGTGAAGCCAACAAAGAAACCCCCATAGGAGCCTATGATAGCGCAAAGCAAGACCCGACTCGCAACCAAGGAAGTTGGCACAATCGCAGCAGCTAACGTTGATGAAGTTTGCCGCAAAAGTGAGATTAAGTTGGCGCAAGCTTTGCTAATGGTGACAGTGTAGCCCCACGTGCAGCTACAGTAGCGACATGAAGATATATCGCGAGTAATATTCACTAGCTGTGATCAGATTTCAGGTCGATGACGCACCGCATACATTCGCGTCGATTGCGACCATAGGATGCATGTAACATGCCATGTTGTCACCTTGGCGCTTCCTAAGTAAGCTGGTAACCAGCTGCAGGTTGTTAAATGTTCAAGTACATGTAGCTGTGTCGCCCATGATCTTCGCGTGTGGCAACTTGCCACTGGCAAGCACGCGGCTGCAGTAAAAGCTTGTACATGTAACGTGGTGCAGCTACTGTACGTTGAGGCCGAATCTGCCGTTCGCAATCCATCCGTGATTCCAGTATGTACGATGGCACACGGTATTATGGGCGCAGCGAAGATGGCAAGGATGCCAGCCTTTCCTTGGCTTGCCGCTTCGTTGCAAGTCCGCAGCACACGGTACCTTGTATCCTGAATCGTGGGCCGACAACGGCAAAGCGCTTGATCTAGCGTGAGATTGGGTTTGCCCCTAAACGAGTGAATTTAGGAAGCCGTTGAGGGTTCGAGGGGATTATTGCGACTATCCAGCGACGAGTGAAGTTCTCGACCATACGCGTGGGCGTCAACACGCGATGGTCACATTCCATTCCACCGAGAAAAATCGCCGCGCTGCGCTTACGGCTCCGAATTGTGATGGTGCGGAGCACACATAATCGTCTGGCCGGAGCTGCAAGCCACCGGTTGTCCAATTGATGCGCGCCAGCGGTTAAATCGGCTGTTAGAACCGTGCGTATGCCACGCCTCAACTCGACCATTTCAGAACTCGCTTCCTATAGCGCACATGACCTCTCCTACTGTGATGAGTACTACAGCTAGTGCAGCTCAAGTACCGCTGCCAACTTACAACTCGTTCGCGTCGCGCAAGCGGTCGTCGCCGGCCGTCAAGCCGCTGCCTGAGGACGTGGCGTGGCTCAAGGACATTAAACTCGAGATGACCACAACCAATTCTATCCGCGCCGCAGTCAAGTACAACCTGCACGTGACATACCACCCGTCGGGCTTTGCCGCCGCGAACTGGGACGTGAAGTGTACGTTCGACCAGCTCAAGGCGTTCCAGAAGCGTCTACTGCGCCAGCTTCAGCCCAAACACAGCTGCAAGGCCGAGTGCCGTTGGCTCCACAGCACTGTCAAGAAACATTTTCCAAAGCCCACTCTGCTCGGCTCGCGCTACCCACCGATCGTGGACCTGCGACGCAAGGCGCTGCTGCAACTACTCAATACGGTGCAGGCGTCCGTGGTAAACCACGGTAACCGCAGCTGCAAGGTTATGATGGAGGCCGTGAGCCAGGAGTTCGCAGTTTTCCTTGTAGGCGACGACAGCCAAAGCGCCGACAGCGTGACACCGCCTGTGACGCCTACTACAGCCTCAGAACTCGAGACTCCCGCCAGCTCACTGCCGTCGTTCACATCTTCTGCCTCGTCGGATGAACGCGAGGATGAGGTCGAGGACACGGTCAACTACGACGACGATATGTTCACGGGATGGAGCCTGCCCATGGAGCACCTCAGCCTCGACCGCACCATGAGCTCGCCCGTGTAAGCCATGTAGCTAGTATTTAAGCAGAAACCTAGAGTTATCAATCATGTAAATTATGCTGCCTCCTGGATTTTGGAATCGTCGTGTTGGACACTTTTTAAGATCCAGATTCAATAGCGCTTCCGTATCCCCTGTCGGCATGTCATGACGTGGCGGTGCCGTGCAGGCTGCCAGCAACGTGCGTACTTATGCGCGATCTAGCGGCGGGATGGTGCTTGGCCGCGAAACCTTGGTGCGTGCTAGAAGCAGTCGTTGCAGTCGTTTCGTCGCCGATGCACAGCCTCCAGCTGGACGGGTATTTTGGCTCCGCGTGCTGGCTGGATTTTCCAGGCCGCATCGAGTGAGGATGCCGCCGCTGTTACAGACATCCACAAGCTGCAGGGGCTGTCCGTCGTCGTCCGGGCGGTGGCACCGCATCGTCTCATGGCCAGCAACACGAGAAGTTCAAACTTGAAGCAGCCGAAGCCATCCAACCGCTTGGTTTGCGCGAAAAGGTAGGAAGGCGACGACTTGGCGACGCGACGACGCGCTTGGCAACAAGATGGGGCCGGCCAAAGATTCGGGACAGTCTTCGGTGTTTGTGCAGCGGAGCAGCGACCGGCGAAGAATGGCGCCGTCGGTGCGAGCCACGTCAGCCCCCGCTGTTCTTGTGGCGCCGCAGTGCAAGTCGCGGGCTCCGTCTCTCGCCTTCGTCGACCGAGCTCGAACGTCGTTTGCTCGCGCCGCACAGCAACGGGCGTAAAACGCCTCTGTTGACGCGCTCCAGCGATGACTGGACAGGCTGCCAGCCTGGCAAACGTGTACCATGTATTAATAATTCAAGAGGCTTGCACAACACCGATGTCGTACGCTCTACCTTATCCGAGTTGTCTTTTGTTGGCGCTTTCTGACACCAACGGATCATCTGGATGCGCCGTTCTCTATGGGTGCGTTCGGAAACTACAGGTAGTTACGCTTGATTTCAGCCAATCCGATGACTGTTCCTTCGCCCTAACCGACAAACTATAATACAGACGGACGGTCATTCTACGACTTCGCCAGCAGGCGACGGAACAATCCGCAAAGAGTTTTTGGCAGAACTCAAGAAACGCAGAAGGATCTTCTTCATCGCAAAACTCTCTCAAACAACAGGCACAGGCAAATAAATGGTGGGCACCATGATCGAGAACTCGAGCTGCAGCACCGCCAGCACCTCCAGCTCTACGAGCACAGGTTGCGCCGGCTCGGCGCCGCGTTCGGCCGCAAGTCTCAAGCGCGCCGGACCCATGACCGTGCCCGATTCAGTGGCATGGCTGGATCACTTGACACTAGAACTCACGACAGCCAGCGCCAATGGCAAAACACAGTACCAATTGACCATGAAGTACGCCCAGCCGAAGCTCGTGTCAGCCTCGACGTGGACCATCAGCCGCAGCTTCGACGAGTACCGCGCCTTCCAGAAGCGCCTGCTCAAGCGCATGCAGCACGGCCACTCGTGCGGTGCCGAGTGCAAGTGGCTGTACAAGGTGGTGAAGCACTATTTCCCGCAGAAGTCGCTCTTCTGCAACAATTGCCCGAAGGTGGTGGCGGCACGTCAGCAGACACTCATTCGCTGCCTCACCACGGTACAGGCGTCACTCGTGAACAGAGGCAACCAGAGCTGCCGCGTGCTCATGCACGATGTGGCAGCCGAGTTCAACCGCTTCGTGGTGAAGGGGATGAAGGACCTGGAGGCTAACGCCACCGCCAGCGACTCGCCATCGTCCGAGTTTAGTGCCGTCACCCGCGACTCGTTAGATTCGCTGGACTCTGAGAGTGACGTCGACGACAGCGAGTCCGAGGAGGAAGAGGAAGAGGAGGAGGAGCACGAGTGTGATGCCTGCCACAGTCGACACGTTGTATGCCGAACCCACAGCAATCTGAAGGCATAGAGTATGAATCAAGAGAGAGAGCGAGAGAGAGAGAGAGAGAGAGAAGGAAGTGTACACTAGATTGAGCAGTAAAATGGATCAATTCAACGCAGACTTTAGGATAACTTTTGTACATGAAGTAATTGGGATCACCTGGTCTGTAGCTAGTCGCACTTCAACCATGCGACAAAGCTGTTTAGCACACAGGTACACCTCAGGCTGACAGGCTTGTCAACAACCGGTGTGACATATTGGCGTCTTCATTGACGAGATTCCATTCAATTCAAAGCTGCTTGGATATTTTAAACCCATGTATCCGCCGTCTCAGCGCGAAGAGTCGTCTTCAAGTTAAAGTGAGACTTTGCCACTTCGTGATCTTCCTGAGGTCATGGTTGGCTCTCGGCGTGTGCGGAAGCGGTCAGTATCAACGACCCCATTGCTGCCAACGTACGTGGCGCTGCTGGATCCGCTACACTTGACGCTGCAGTCTGCCCGCGACAGCAAGCGCCCGCTCTTCATCCTGCAGGTCCAGCGACGCAGCAGCAGCAATTGCTCCAACAACGGGCAACTGAGCCCAACCAGAAGCAATTCCTGGAGCTTTCCCCGCCCGTTTGAAGACTTCGAGGTCCTGCACCGACGCCTGGTGCTGGCGCTGCAGCACGGCCACTTCTGCAACGCGGGCTGTCCTTGGCTCTTCTCCTTCTTGACTAGCGAGTTCCCCAAGAAGCACATCTTCCAGCGGAATTCCAGCCCCAGAACTGTCGAAGCTCGGAGAGAGAAGCTACTGGAGCTGCTCGCGTCTACGCTCGAGTTCCTGCTGGACAGGAAGAACCACGCATGCACCGTCGCGAGGACCGATGTGGCCAAGATCTTCGCCGAGTTCTTGTACGGCGAAGACGCCATTACCCAGGTCATTGTGGAGTCGTTTTATTCGTCCGAGGCGTCATCCAACAACAGTCGACGTCGGAGCCTAAGCGCATTGAGCGGAGAAGAAGAAGACAAGATCAGCCAGGATGGGAGCTGCAGTGGCGAACTTGGAGGCTTCGCCATTTGCGGCGTCTGCAATGGCCCATTGGCCTGTGAAGTCGCGAGGGACAAGACTGGCACTGCAAGTCCTGCTAGTTCTGGCGGAAGACGCCGGTCTTCCGTGTACGCGACGGCGCTGCAGTGCGGCCATCAATTCCACGACGAGTGTATCGTGCCCGTGCTGAACGAGACGCTGCGCTGCCCGACGTGCCACGTCGAGATAAAGTAGCGACCACAGTAGAGCAGGAGAGCGAAGGCTGCACGAAGTGGTAAACATGCTTTCTGCGTTTATCATGACTACAGTATCCAGTGAGCGAAGTGACCTAGAATTCAGTGGATCATGCGCAGCTCTAATCGAGCGGTACAGTCTGATTACACCAAGAACAGATCATCATGTTCACGCGGCATCATACCGTGCAAATCTCACCGTATACTTTCCCACAGACATCTGCGATTGCTGCTGACTGAACGTCCTCTTGGACGGCATAATCCAGCCGAACAAGCGCACAACCAATGCCAGCTTGGCACCACCGCCACGCTTCTCATTACTCAATTTGGCCTCTCAGCAACTAACCTTACGGCATTCACAACTCCCACTGCGATAGTATTCCACCACCTCTTCCGACCAAAATGTTGTCTCCTCAGCCGTCCCGAATGGTCTCTTCCAGCTCCAGCATGTCGATGAGTTCTCGTCGCCGTCGCCGTCGTCGTGCCACACTTGCTGGGCCCCCAGGCACACCCGTGAAGAGTCCAATGGCATCGCCGACGTCCAACCGTCCTCCAACCATTGCATACCTCGATCAATTCGAGCTGAGCGTGACAGCCACTAAGGTCAAGCTGGACCACGGGAAAGACATCCGCTATGAATTGGTGGTGACTCCGATCGTGGACAGCAGTGAAGGGTGGGCAGTAACCCGCTCGTTCAAGGAGCTGCAGGAGTTCCAGCAGAAGCTGCTCGAGGTTATGCAACTTGGCCATTTGTGTCATGCGCAGTGCCCGTATCTGTACTCGAGCATCAAGGGTCGGTTCCCAAAGGAATGCTATCTGTACTCGACCAGCTCCTATGTAACGGGCAAGCGTCGACATGCCATTGAGGAGTGTTTCGCCACGCTATTGGAAGCGCTACGAAACCGCGAAAACTATTCGTCCTGTAGTATTCTGCCCGGAACTGTGGCGCAGGAACTTATCACGTTCCTGAACGAGGACCTGCCGATCGACCACGAGTTCCGCTGGGAGAACTTCGTGAGCTTCTCCAAAACGCCCAGTAGCAGCTCAACCTGGTACAGCACGGATGGCAGCAGTCGAAGTATCACGACACCGACTGGAGGACTATCCAGGTGCTGGCAGTCAAGTAGCGACAACAGCATCGAGTTGTTCCGCTCGGCCAGTAGCAACAACAGTATGCTGGACATTTGTGGGTTGTGTACCAGTGACGATTCCGCTAAAGGGGCGTTGACCACGCTCAGTTGCGGCCATCGCTTCCATGACGAGTGCATTGTAGCCAAGCTGAACGAAGCGCTGGCATGCCCTACTTGTGGCCACAAGCTAAGCTGAGGCTAAATTTTGATCAAGCGTTTCATGTTGCCGTTGCACTTATCCTCGTCACTTCAAGGCACCGAAAGCTAATTGAAGGTACATGTATGTTTTATCAATCAAAACCTTTCTGTCCACATTTTGGCTGAGAATTTCAAACACATCAATACTCGTCAAACTTCACCACGAACGTCTCGTCCTCGAGTGTTGTGGACACCGCTACAATCCACTGCAAGTGGCGCGTGAGACTCGCTCCATACAGCCACGAGGTCAAGTGTTGCCTAAATCGAGAAAAAAAAAAGCATAAGACTGGCCCGTTTTTGAGGTTAGCGTGGCCGTTAGTGATGACGCCGACCTGCTCGAAATGGAGCCGAGGTTCAGCGCAAGTGTGGACATCAGCTCTCCAGTCTTCATTTGGATTCTTTCAGCTTAGAGCACGACTGTCATACACTGCTCAGTACGAAGATGAACGCCAAACGACTGCGCAAGACGCGGTCGCTGCCTGTCGGTCCGCTACCACCACAAGTGGCGTGGCTCGACGGCATTTCGATGAGCGTGGCGCCACTTATCGCGTGCCCAAGGACATCGTATCGTCGAGTCGAGTATTTGCTTACTGTGACGTGCCAAGGCCGCAATGAAGCGGAATCCTCCACTTGGCACTTGGTGCGCAGTTTCGACGACTTTCGATTCTTCCGCAAGCGGTTGGTGGCAGTACTAAAGCGCGGCCACTTCTGCGAGGCTGAGTGTCCGTGGCTGTACACGTTTCTCAAGAGCTATTACCCCAAGTCGCAGTTGATCGGGAGTTCGTTGTCAAAAGTGGTGGAGCGGCGAAGGAAGACCTTGACGCGCAGTTTGACGACAATCCGCAGCTTTCTGCTGAACAGGACGAACCACACCTGTCTGTTGGTGTTGCAGGGTGTGGCGCTGGAGCTACTGGAGTTCATTGTGGGAGGTCAACAGGAGTTGAATGACGATTTACATGGGCAAGTACCTGAGTGGCTTCGGCAAGTGTTGCAGAGGTGGCACGAGGGCGATCTCGAGCCGGAAGCGTCCACAAGCTCCGATGACACGTCAGAAGACCCCGCGGTGGAGAAGGATATCTGTGCGCTATGTGATCATCCGTTGGTGGGTCACGCTCAGGAGGAACTGAAGGAGGAGATGGACGAGGACCGGTGGTCTCGGCTCACAGCAGCAGAACCGTTCTCGACGCTGACTTGCGGCCACCATTTCCATGACGAGTGTTTGATCGACAAGCTGAACGAGGCGCTCGAGTGCCCAACCTGCGGCCGTAAAGAGGTACTGTGAGTGAAATATGACTTTAGCCCAAGACAAGTAGGTTTTGAACAGACTACGAGTACTGTACGGAAATACAAAGGAGATTCGAGCCCTTCTACTACCGGTAGCAGTCTCTTCTCCAGTGGAGTTGATGTAGATTCTCCACGACGTCAACGATAAAGGCTGAGAACAGCCCGTACTCTCTTCAAGATACATTTCCGTCACGTACTTTACGAGAGTAGAGTACATAAGTACGGAGAATTTTAGCATAGCGCAAAAGATACTTTTCAGATGGCCTATCGCTTCGGATATCCTCTAGGAAAATACTTATACGATACTTGTACCTGTAGAGAGTTGTTGCACCGGCACAGCTTTCGCACCTTGCTCGGATGTGTTCAACATGCAAATCTCGTGGCGCAAACTTCCACAAGAAGACATCCTGGCTGTCGTGGCCGCGTCACCACGGCACTCCGCCTAGATGCAAAGCAAGCGAGTAATGCAAGTAAGTGACCTCCGGAGCGCCAAGTGGAAGTTGTCGCAGAGCAATGTCATCGGCCGCAGCCTGCGGCGCAGGGAATGAGATTGAATTTCAAGGTTTTCGCTTGAGCTTGAGTTACCCTTTCAATTTGAAAGGGTAACTCAAGCGAAAGGCAATTGCGATGATGGAAGATCACCTGTCGTCGCAATCAACGCTGTCCTCACTTGTGTCCTTACGGCTGCGAAAAAATATACTGGAGCCAGGGAATAAATGCACAGTCGCTCGAGATCAAAGGAGTTTAGGTAGGTTGATTACAAAACGAGTTCGCCAACTGCTCTGCCAAGTGACGGATGCAACAGCGCTCTATGCAAATACAGTCGCAGCGGATGCACCAGAACTGTTGGTCCCATAATCGACGCTCGACATGCAAGCAGAGGCCTTGTCAACCGCAGATTTCGCGCGTCGCCGCGTTGTGGTACTTGTCAATGGCGTCGGCAGTGGGAATCCGAACCATTTTGCTTCCAGAAGTTCCGTCGGTGTCGCAGTCGCCATTGTGGTCAGTGCGCATTTCAAAGCTCAGGCAGGAGGGTTCAACGAGTCCCATCCATCGGATCGCTTGACAAAAGCTTTCACATCGCCTTGAGCATTCCTACAAGTCTCTTTTTAGGTGGGCCAATAAACTGCGTTAGTAACGTGCCTATGTTCGAAAGAAAAAGTCTCGTTCCGTCGTTCTACTTTAAACCCAATAGTGAAAACCAGTAAGTAAAATTCAGATGGGGCTTCAACGTTTGGACAGAGATCTTCCGACCTTGGACTAAAAAGCCAGATCCCATCCACTCGATAATTTTTGACGGGGTCGAATGGCAATGGCTGCTTCCACCTACAGTTGGAGACCAGCTGGCTCGTCCATCCAAATGGCACAGCACGTGAACCCTGTGTCCAGCGTCTTCACTCTGGAATTCGCTTCGTTGCCTTCGTTGCGAAAAGTGTTGGGCTTTTGTTGCTAAAGTTGCAAAACGTTTTCCAATCTCTGGCAAAGAGTTGTTAATGGAGATGCACACGCCGCTGCAGCGTCATCCCAAGTGTTCGGCGCTTTATGCCAGTCGCCGTCGCCACAGCTCGGAAGCTTCGAGAAGTATCGAGCCACTGGCTCCAAGTGTCGCCTACCTGGCCAACGTGACAGTCGAAGTGACTACCAAGACGCTGTCTCGAGACGCTTCCACCTTCGCTTTGACTGTGCACGACAATAAGTCGAGTTCAACGTGGCGCCATCTCCGATCCTATTCCGAGTGTCGAGCATTCCAGAGCCGCGTGTTGGAGGTTCTAAGTCGCGGTCACTTGTGCTTTGCCGAGTGTCCGTGGCTCTACGCGTACGTGCAACGCGCACTGCCAGCGGAACGAACGGGTCACCACTTGTTCCGCGTTGCAGGCCACAGCGCCAAGCCTCGCGTGGTGGAGAACCAGCGCCAAGCTCTTGCCAGACTTTTCGCCACTTTGCAACGAGTGTTGCTCAATCCGCTGAACCAAAAGTGCAACGTTTTAATGCAGCAAGTGGCGCCGGAAGTGATCACTTTTGTCACCAACCGCAACGATGTGGACGCCAAGAAGCCCCTCAACTCGCCTACAGATGACCGTCCATTGGCTAAAACCTTCTCCGAGTCGTTCATGTTCGAGATGGAAGAGAACAAGACGTCGGACAACGAAGAGTTCGGCCAGAACAGCACGTCAACCACTGCGAGTCTCGACGATTTGGACGACGACACTCCAGCGGAAGAAGACGCCACCATCGCCACCTTGGACAAAGTGGTGGCCGGCCAGCGCGTGTGCTGCGCCATGTGCGCACTGCACAAATCTCGGTCGGACGAACAGGTTTTTGCGTGTTGGCGTGCGGTGTCCATGAGCAGTCGGTTTATGAGGCTGCGGGCTGGTGCTGGCGCCGAACGCACGTCGATTGTGGCAAAGCGTCAAACGCCGACGCAACCAGAAGTGAAAAGTGTGTGGGAATCTCCAGCTCCTTCGCAACAGTTGACGTCGCCGCTAGAGCCATTGGCAGTTCTCGGTGGTCGCGAATCTGAAGACACGGTGATCTTTGCCATGCAGCACGAAGGCACCCCGACGGAGCCTTTCCCTGGTTCTCCGGGAACCCCTCGCACTCGTCGTGACTCGGCTGCGTCGTCGTCGAGAACCTCGTCAGTGTGCCAGATCGACCTGGAAATGCTGGACACTTGGCGCCTTTCGAGCGCGATGCCGTCGCCCACAGAAGAGCGTCACACGGCGCCTGCAGCCAAGTCGTCGGGGTTCGAGAACATTCGTCGGATGCCGCGTCGCTCGCTCGTCGTGCTTAACTCGCTGCGTAGTAAGCTCACGACCCGGAAACACTGCAATGGCGTCGTTATTTAATGAAAAGAGATAGTCGCACAATGCTAAAGAAAATATGAACCGACAAAAATCTGTTGCGCCAGTTTCTTTGTCGAATGCGTTGGTAGAAGTTGAGAGATTGTGGACGAAGGAGTGCGTTTTCACCGACTCAGCTCGAAAAATCAACCTATGCAGGGATCGAAAGGAGCGCAAAGTCCCAAGTCCCATGAAAAAGTATTAACCAGGTTTGACGGACACTAAAGCCAAGTGAACTTAGTCATGAGGTGCGACGAGCCATCGCCGCTCTCAGATGCGTCATTGAGCCGCTTCATATCTACCAGCGTGTTTATCTGGAACTTCAACTATCGTACTGCTACCCTATCGAAAAGATCATTGTGGAAAATGCAGCAGTATGCACACTGCAACGCCAACGGTGTGGACACCCCACGAGGTACGTCCATTAGCTTATTTAAACCTACTTTTGTGAGTTCTAACTAACGATGTCATTCTGAACCAGGACGACCTCCTTCGGAGTGCTGTGCGCTGCTATGGAGTGCGTCGATGGGATTCCGTTGCTGCTGCTGTTCCCAATTCATCACACGAAGCTTGTGCTGCTCGCTGGGACCAGCTCCAGAGTCGTAGGACCCCAATAACGCGGCAACCGTGGAGCGCAGAGGAAGACGAACGCCTGAGAGACGCCGTAACGAATCAAGGGCCGAGTCAGTGGGCTATCGCGGCTTCTTTCCTTCCTGGGCGGACGGCAAAGCAGTGCCGAGACCGTTGGCGGAACCAGCTTGATCCGACTATCAACCGCGGAGTTTGGACACCCGAAGAAGACGAGCAACTGGTCGCTCTACACGACAGGTTTGCCAATTCTTGGACCCGAATCGCTGCCCGATTACCTGGACGAACGGATAATGCGGTCAAGAACCGGTGGCACTCAGCTCAATTTCGAAATCGCGATTGCCGCCACGAACGATCGGTATTGTCGCCCCCGCGACAAGTTCTTGAGATCGACGAGGAGGAGCTCGTAGCTATTGACGTCCCAGTACGACCAGTTGCTGTTGTTCCTGATGCAGAGTGGAATTCAAGCTGCGGTTCCGATGGAGCTGAAAGTTTCGATATGTGGTCTTTCCTGACCGAGTTCCTGGCTGATGACGAGGAGTAACTTGACATTTTGGAAGACGGATGCAGCAAACTTTGTGGATTTCGTGCATACATGCAGCATTTAAAGCTAAAATAAGTAAAACAAAAATTATATGTGCTCGACCAAACTGTAGTGCCAAAACATTTACCAAGTTTGCTGACGTTATGTACATGCACGAGATCAATTCTTACAGAAGTAGTGTCTCTGCAAATCTGACCAACCACAACCAGTGAACAACAATTTCCATTTCAGCGCTTCAGAATACGAGACGAACAATGTTCTCTTCGACCTTAACCAGGATTACTGCCCAGAACTCTGGGTTGTAATGTGGCCTACAGGCTTCGAGCCCAAGGTCCCCCTTTTCCCACTATTCTCTGTATGAGAAGTACCTGTCTGCTTACTGTCACTGCTCTGCTTTTTCAAATTCCGCTTGTTCTTTCCTGCAGCAACCTTCCTGACGTTAAACTTCGTCACGTGAGCCACCAGCATCACTCGGTTCTCTGCAGCCGAGAACGTCTGGCGCTTGCGAGAATATCCAAAG
>LGSM01000587.1:0-18068 GCA_001314345.1 Phytophthora multivora
TATTCCAAATCAGGCCGTTTTACGACACAAATAATTTGTGACAGTAGGCATTTCCAACAATGTTTTGCTTCCAGCTGCAAACGTATAAACTTTCGCAGGCATGAACTATTAATGCGTTGAAGTTGTGTGCAACTTGCACAGTGCAAGTACGTGTTTCGATGCCCATCCCCCTTTCTTTAGCGACTTATTGGCGTCTGTCATCTTTCAGGCGTGTGCTGGACGCTCGATCTCCATCCGATCGACTTTGGTAGTACCGCCGCATCACGATTCGCGACTCCAATAATCAATACCGGCGCTGCATGAGCAGCGACGGTATCCGCGACGTGACCGCAATTTGAAGCATTCTGCTTGTGACCCGCAGCTTTGGACGTCGCATACCTAGCCTATGCAAATCTGGAACGCAAGCAAGGCTCGAGCCTCAAAGACACGAGCGTCTGGCCGCTCTCAAAGGCCTGTTTGCTCTCGCCAGCCAAAAACTACCAAAACCAACTTGCTCAGTGTTGAATTTGCCAAGTATCCAACAAGTCCAGCTTCGGGTTTCAAGTTACAACGAGAATGGAAGTTTCGTCGCCATCACCAAGCAGTTCCAGTGACTACATGAAGGTCACGACCACTGCACCGCCAGCACCGGACGTGCACACCCCTGTTCGTCCGCGTTGGGTGCTGTACGCCAATGTACTGGTGTCTTTGCTGCAACCGCTACAATACGGATGGTCTACTACCCAACTAAACTTGACAACCTTCAACAACGAAGACGAATGTGATGCAAGACCAGTTGCCCGAGGTACGTGCCTAATGTTCCCGGGACACACCAAGACCCAATGGACCATCGCCGTCAGTGCCTGGATCTTAGGCGGCATGATCGGTGCTCTGGTGATCGGCCGTTTCTCCAATATATTCGGTCGAAAGCGCATCATGATGATCAACTGCTTCTTCATGATTGTTGGCGCCGCGGTGCAAGCCAGTGCTTCGAGCATTTGGATGTTTATCGGTGGACGAGTTATCTCCGGTATCGCTTCTGGTGGAGCTACTGCTGTCATTCCTGGATTCATCAGCGAGATTTCACCACCAACACTCCGTAACAGCCTCGGCGTAGGCTTCCAGATCGCCATTACGGTCGGCAATTTATTGGTTGCCATCACCTTCTTCTTCGCCGACACGAGCAGCGGTTGGCGTTATATTGCCGGTTTCCCTATCGCGTTGGCACTCCTGTTCTCGGTACTGGCACCTTTCGTGGTGGTTGAGAGTCCTGCGTGGTTGATCATGATGGGGAAACAACGCCAAGCAGAACGAGAACTGGCGAGACTCTACGGCGAAGAGAACGTTCATTTGGCTAAAACCTGGTTCAAGCATGGCGATGACCCGACAGCTCGTGTTGCATCAAGCAGTGAGTACGTCTCACCACAGCACAACACCAACACACAAACCCTTCCAAAGGTGAGTAGCTTCGCCAAATTGTTCTCGCCCATGCTCATTCGACAGCTTTTCACAGCTATCGGCGTGGCCGGAGCTCAACAACTCACGGGTATCAACGCTGTCTTCTTCTACTCCTCCACACTATTCGAGCAAGCCGGTATTTCGGATGACCGTATCGGTATCGTGGCTGTTAACTTCGTCAACGTGTTACCCACCATGTTTTGTGGCATGCTAGCAACGCGTCTGGGCAACCGCAAACTGATCCTGTACGGGTTGGCTGGTATGTTTTTCAGTGCGGTGGGTATCACGCTTTCACTTGTTGCTAGTCTTCCAGCTCTTGCCATTGTGTTCACAGCGTGCTACGTGACGACGTTTGGGTCGAGTCTGGGGTCGCTGGCGTGGGTCGTCATGGCGGACCTCTTCCCTGACGACATGCGAGCAGTGGGGAACTCTGTGTGCGTGGGCTGCAGTTGGCTGGCGAACCTTGCGGTGGGTCTGGGCTATCCGTACATTGCTGCTGGCTTGGTGAACTTCAGTTTCACACCGTTCATGTGTACGGTTGCATTGTCATTCTTCTTTGTGTATACGGTGGTGCCTGACACGTCCGGCAAGACAGTGCAGGAAATACAGGACCAGTTCGCTGCCAGAAGTCTGTCAACGAAGTAAGGCTATCGATAAATATAAGTTTTTGGATCTGATAAGAGTAAAACTATATTTTGAACAAATATATTTCCACTTGTTTGGAGGGTTAATGTAAAAAAAAGTATAAAAATGCATTTTGTTTTAAACTACAAAAATACCTGTTGCTTATCGACAGTCTTTGACTCAAAGAGCTCAAAGTTTGAGCGATCCCCGTGCTGTGTGCTGCGGAAAGTGATTTGTGAGGCAGCGAAGGCTGGAGCGCTGTAAATGCTCCAGTTCTTTCGCGCTAATGGCACGGTGATTCCCGACGAAGAGGAGGGAGAAGACGGGTACGGGCGATGGCCAGGTCGAGATGGATCCAGAAGCACATGAGGCACATTTCGAAGTGCAGAAGTGGCTTCACGAAAACTGCTGGGGGGTTCTAAGGATGCTGCAATGGACTTCGCTGCCTATGGCCATTTTGATGTTGTAAAATAGCAACACAAACAGCGAGCGACGTGTACAACGCAAGCAATGGATCGCGTCGTTCAGCGTGGCCACATGCGTGTTTTTTCGGTGGTTGTTCGCGATCCTAAAGGAAGGATTTACCAGCAGCGCTTTACGTGACGCAGTGGAAGAATCCCTTACACAATATCGTGCAACAAGGGCTTTCAAAGAAATCCGGGTCATGGATGCCGAGGAATTGGATGCCTCTATTTCCAAGTTTGTCAAAATGTCGAGATTGGGCATTTTTTATCTTGGCCTGTCTTCGATTTTGTCCCCCTCGAGGACTTGGTCTTACGGATCAACGCATTTACTTCAACCAGAACAAAACTTTGCTAGAAGATGAAACAACGTTCACGACTTACTTGAATCGATTTCGGTTTCATAAACCCAAGCAAAAGTCGGGATTGCGCTTTCGCCGGTGTACAAGATTATATTTCGTTAGCATGAGTGTTGACTGATGACATCAGAATTCAACCATTATCTTAAGTGTAAATCCGTAGCAATGACACAATTTCCTGCTGGCAAATGGGGCACGTCGGATACTCGGTCGTGCAATTTCGACGGTACGTCTCCGCGTCCTGCTCACAGAAGCACAGATGGCCACAAGGCACGACAGCAGTCACGGCTTGCTGGTCCTTGCACACCACACACTCAGTCTTCTCCAGAATAACAGCATTCTTCAGTGCGTGAACATTGCGATCCACTTCCGCCAGCAAACTGCGAGTTGTCTGCTCCAGCAACCGCTTTTGGTCAGCCACCAGCGCCAGTTTGTCGTTCATCTGCTCGCAAAGTTGTTCGTACCGGGACTTCACTGAGTTTTCCTGCTCCACGCGAACCTTCTCAAACGCAAATCGCTTTTCAGCGTCGCGGAGTAGCACCCTAAGTCGATCCGCCTCCACCTCTGCAGTATCCAACTTCGTCAGAGAGTCATTCAGCTGGTCGAGGAATTCCTCTTCACGTTCTTTCCACTTCCGACGGAGCTGTCGCTCGCCCTGCAATCGTCGCTGCCATTCTGTTTTAATTTCTCCGTTGCGCTTCTTGAAGTGCTCGAGTTCACTCATTAACGACGCGATAGAAGGCGTATTGTCGTCACTGCCCGTGCAATCCTCATCGTCGTCACCACCAGCACCAGAGTTCTGACTCATCCTGCGTCTCTTACCAGACGGTGGCCGTGGAGGCTCCGACACGCTATCCGCACTGGCATCGGATTCAACCACTTGTTTAACCTGAACAGGAGCCTTTTTGGCGCTTGACCGTGGCGTAGTTTTACGTTTTCCACCGAGTGGCGTCTCAGGATCTCCAGCACTATCATATCTCTGCGCAGCATCCTGAGCACGCTTTCGCTCTCTCTCTCGTCGGCGCTGAATTCTTAGTATTTGTTTCGTTTTTGACAAGACCTGCGGTTCCTTCTTGACCTTGGACTCAGGTGGGCCAATCCAGTGGCTAACGTTACGAACTCCACATACCCAGCAGTTTCGTCCTCGACTTGGGACCATCCACCGAGCCGCAAACACCTCTGTAGGATCGACGTTGATGTAGCCGTCCATTTCGTCACTATCCTCGCCGCTTGGATTGGTTACCACAGTCATCATCGCTTCACCTTCACTCTTTTTGCCCTTCGTCGTGATCATAGGACTGTACACCTTCATTGGCGCCTTGAATTGTGAGTTTTTCGAGGCATTCTTACCGATGATGCGGAGGTCCGCAACTTCGCTGGAACCCACATCTGGAATTTCATTCGAGTAGTAGAAGATACCCTCAGTAGACATGGCAATGATAGCCTTTCCGTCATCACTTGCTGCCAATTCTTCGAGCATGATATTTGATCTACGCGACTTGCCACTGCCACCGCCACCACTAAGTTTTTCCAATTCGAACTCTTGGCGAGATAATCGCTCACAGGACTTGGAGCTCAACGTCGATGCATCCGGGAAACAAATCCTGTACGCTTCGCCCATGAGTGAAATACCATACGCGTGCTGACCGTGAATAGCTTTGATGTCTGTGGTGTTCTGTATGGTAAAGTGGCTACTCACAGAGTGAGCTCCCCCAAGGAAGGTGGTGTCTTCTTCAGTTGCACAGTCGTCGTTGCTTTTCGCAGCTTCGGATGGCACCTTTTCGTATTCCAGTGGCCACACCCGCATATTCTTGTCCGCGCATATTGCTGCAATTGCCAATACTCCAGGAGAAATGCTTGATGGAAGAAATGCCCCCATCATAGCCGTATTTCCCCCAGCTCCGAAATTCTGCAAGTGCTCCCAGATAGGGTCCTCCTGATGCTGTCCGGGCTCAACAAAGCGCCACAAGTTCAGATTGCCAACGCCCAGACCTGTTAGAATATAGTATACAGATCTGCTGAACAAAAAGGAGGTTGTTAGTCTATAGAGACCGCTACAGTCAAATTAACAATTTGCTTACCTGTTGCTTTCTTGCTGCTCAATTTCAGCAGGGGGAACGTATGTCGTCACATCTGCAAAACCCTGTAACAATAACACAAGCGCTGTGTGAGCAACTATATCATGGATACCTGCAAATCGCTAATAGCTCAGTCTACTACTACACAGTGCTTACCCGAAGTCTGGCATTGGTGTAGAAGTGCTTCTGAAATTGCTGGAAATCTTCTGCGTCTCCATCTGAATAGCAAGTTCAAGGTTAGTATAGTTAATAGCTTTCAAGTAAAACAAACCGAAAACGTACCTTTCTGGTTCCGATAGTTATCGAGATTTATACTCATAACCACGCGTGGCCCTTGTCGACAGCCCACAAATACGTAGCGACCATCTGGGGAGATTTTTACTCGCAGATGAACATTAGAGGAGCCTTGAGAGGACTGCTCGTCAATATGACCCAAGAGATAGCCATGCCGATCACTGGGGACGCTGCTATCCATTTCATACAGCCGCACCGAACCATCTTGAAAACCAACCACGATAATTTCGCCATCCGGAGAAACATCCAAGGCCGTCGCCACACCTTCCGTTGAAAAACAAATCGATCTCTGGGCTACTACAGGGCGAGAGGAGGGGAACAGCTTCCGTACGGGCTTCGGCGGCTGGGTCGGGGTGGACGCTCGATCGGGTGCCAAAGTGGGTGTTCCAGCACTGCTCGGCACTGGAGAGGATGACGCAGCACTGACTGAAGTAGCTAGAGCAGAAGATTCACAAGATGGAGCTGCATCAGCATCATTAGTAGCAACAGAAGTCGCCGTAGGGTGCTGTGCAATCGACTCATCCGGCTGAGCCAAATTTACCATCATAGGACCACTTCGCGGCACAATCAGTTGGGCCGAGTTCCCACCCGCTGGACTGCTCGAGGGCCTTGGAGCTTTAGCTGGAGACTTGTTAAACTTGGCCTGGAAAGACTGAAACGGCGATTTCGCCGTTCTCACCACCTTCGTTGCCTTCGCAGGAGGCGCCACGTCCACCTGGTCCAACGCGGACGACAACAACGGCGGGTGCCCATTGATCTTCGTCGAAGAGCTGGTC
Source organism: Phytophthora multivora (assembly GCA_001314345.1). NCBI lineage: Eukaryota > Oomycota > Peronosporomycetes > Peronosporales > Peronosporaceae > Phytophthora > Phytophthora multivora. The sequence goes on from LGSM01000587.1 coordinate 6,030, forward strand.
CCAGTGGATGTATCCAATGTCATCGTGTAGTCATCGAACATCAGCGGTCTTTTGGGCGATGCCGAGGCTCTGTGTCTCAACGGACTCGTAAGGAACTCGCTGCGTCGGAGTGGACTCGCCGTATTAGAGCTTCTCCTCGGCCTGGCAGGACTAGCTTGCATCGAGCTCCTCGGTGGTCGTACCGGACTTGACATATGCAGCGGATTGGCGACTCGGGCCCGCGCAGGGCTCGCCAGATGGGGCGTAGGACTCTTCATGTTCAACGGATAGTTGTGACGTCGTGCAGGGCTCGTGAAGCCCGGACCAGACGTACTAGAACGCCGCGCAGGGGACAAAATACCCGCCGCTACAGCCGTTCTAGCCGCTGTGTCGCTGGGTGGAGACGACGTTTTCTTCCGTTTAGTCGCGCGCTCAGCCTCATCCGAGCCGCCACCTTGGGCGGGGCCGACCGCTTCCCCCTGCATCTGCCGCTTCTTCTTGAGCGCCTCCACGATCTGCTGCGCGCGGTTCTTGGTGCTGTTGCGTGAGCTGGCCACGTTCCTCATGATCATCTTCTCCATGTTGATGCGGTTACGACGCGCATCGTCGCTGCTGCGCGGCTTCTTGGACAGCAGGAGAGTGGGGGCGACAGGGCGCGCGTTACCGGAAGAGTGATGGTCGTTTCCGCCCCCGTCTTGCGACGCCATGTTAGCACTGGTTTGCTGCAGGCACTTGGACGATGAGGCGCGAACGCTTTTGAACCTTCCGCGCCATTTTTTATAGACGCCACATATGATTGGTGGAAAAGTAGGCACTTCGCCGAATGGGTCAGGCACATTTTTTGGATCATCAGCTATTTTTAACTAATCCCCAAATTTTGCTGAGTCGGGGAGCGTCTAAGTTGGGAATTATTGTAGTAACTTAGTTAGATGTAAATTTAAATCGGACCTTATTATGACTAATTAGCACTTTGTAAATATACCTGAGACAGGAAACAGATTCTGATTGGCCAATATTTATCTATGGTCTAGGTCAGCTTTTACGCACGGTATTAATCGAAGGGATCCAAAAATTCAAAAAAAGAAAGATGCGGTCGCTATTGCTGCTGGCGATGGCGCTGGCTGTTGCTCTGCTAGGACACGTCAGCGCTGCTCATGATGGAGAGCCAACGTCGTTTTTGGACTTTACAGTGCCGGATCTGCAGGGTCGACAAGTTTCCATGCGCGAATTCAACGCCTTCCCGGTCATTCTCGTGGTTAACGTGGCCAGCGAGTGCGGATACACGGACAAGAACTACCGCGAGCTGCAGGTGCGACGCATTTGCTTTGAGCACTACACTCCATTGTTGGTATGTCATAGAAACTCATTGGTTGTTCTATGCTGTGGTATTCGCAGGAGCTGTACGAGAAATACCACGACGAAGGGTTTACGGTGCTAGGCTTCCCATGCAACCAGTTCGGCGGTCAGGAACCCGGAACAGCAGAGGATATTCTCAAGTTTACACAGGAGAAATACCGTGTGAGCTTTCCGCTCTTTGCCAAGGTTGGTGAGATAGAAAGTTAGAGTGGAGGTGTTTCTGACTTTTACGTGCAGGTGGATGTGAATGGCGAAAACGCGCACCCCCTTTTCAGGTTTTTGAAGAAGCAGCTGGACGGGTTTATTACGAACGACATTAAGTGGAACTTTACCAAGTTCTTGATCGTAAACCACGAACCGCTCAAACGGTACGGCACTACAACGTCTCCACTGGAGATCGAGGATGACATCGTCCAGGCACTACACAATAGCCGCCACGTGGACGAGTTCGACGATGGAGGCGCAACCGACGGGGATCACCATGATGAGCTGTAAGTAGTGCGGGCTGAGTAGATTTCCAACAGTCGCTGCTTTCTGGATGGTACATATAGCTCTACGTTTCATCCGGTCACAGTATGAGCAGGAGGTGTTTCACCGTTACTGAGTCTTGGTTCTGATCATCTAACTTGGTTTCAAGAAGTATACTTGTACGCCACTGTTCAGTTTTATCCTGCATAAACATTTTCTAGTTCGCTTACAGATGATCGTCCCGTTCGATGTCAAGGAACCACAGCTCCAACCTTCGTCTCCAAATATTGCTAGAGGTTCTCATGTCCGACGATGGTTAAGCAGCTGGAGGAGGCCTCTCTCTGATGCGTGGTTCAAGCTACAGATCACTCACTATGGAGGCAAATACTCAATCGAGAGGATGCTGGCACTCGAAGAATACACTCGAACGACGTCCCTAAGTCGAGTTCTGCTGGTACTTTTGGTCTCGCCACTACCTGTAGTTGTGCTGCTCTTGGCTCAAGAAAGTATCCCACTGCAAGACCCTCGTGACGGATGGAAAGCGAATTACGGCTTTTGGATTCGTTTCGCCATTCTACAAGGAGTGCTAGGGTACACAGCTGTGAGTGTGATAAATTATCTCCTGGATGGCGCTGCATTCTCCTTGAGACAAATGATCGTGTGCAGTGTTTGTGTGGGCTCAAGTTATACCATTGCTGTAATGGCGATTTCTGCGCATTGGGCGTTCCCGATCCCGTTCGTCAATGTTTCCGCTGGTATGATTTGGATCGTTTTCTTCGTCATCTCGCTTCGAATTGTCTCTGGAAGTAGTGCATTTTGGCGAATGATGTCACAACGAGAGCAACTCCTCCGGTTAAACAAGTTTTGCTCCGTACAAATACTCATGACAACATTTTACCCTGCATATGAAGTTCTGTTTGACGCAGCGAAGCACACTCGCTACGAACTACCAGTCATTCTGATCCTCCCCATTGTTAAACTGATCATGAAGAACGTATTGGCGTCAACTATTGTCCACAAGGAAGACACAGTCCCGGAGCAAGTAATACTCACGATAGACTTCTTCGATGCTCTGTACTTGGCGACATTTATTCAAAGTTTATCGGACACGACAGTGGTGGTAATCATGGCCATCGATTTAGTCCAGTCGGCCATAGACTTGCGTGAACTGCATCAGCGAACAAAAAGTATTCTAAAGCGATTGCACAGTACTGGGAACTTCGACAGCCATATTGATCTCCTGACGGCAATTCGATCGCTGTGCTATCGTCCAGAGCTGCTTCGAGAACAGGTGAAAAGGGATATACACGTTCATTCGTGTATAGTCCATAAGCTGTCTCTGGAGGGGAAAACACTACTGGAAAGGCTAGACTACTCTCCTAATACTGACCATAGGGGACCTCTCCTGCGGACAGGGAGTTTAGTTCAGGTCTTATCACGATCAGGATCATTACCCGCGACTCCGAGCTCTCGGAGTGCTTCATGGTGGAAATGCAGTAGCCGCAGGGTTGAAGTTACCAAATCAATTCAAAATGCTGTCATTCCAGATCACCGACATGCCCTTGAAAGGGCTTGGCTAAGTTCTTCAGTAAATGGACGTCCAGGCATCCTTCACGAGGCGCTTCAGGCGTTTTTTACCGCGGAGTGTCTCGTACTAACTGAGTACTTGGAAACGATGCTACCTGTTCTGTATGGGATTGCTGTACTCGTCATGGTTCACTTACCAAGCGCACAATACCACACGGAATTGGAAGGTGTCACACAACATAATGTTGTCAGTACTGTGAAAAACGTCTACATCTACGCGATGCTCGAGTTTGTGTCGTTCGTAGTGTTTGTGATTAGTGTCCGGCGAAATTGCGGAATTCGAGCGCTTCATCATCTTGCGTTCATTTTGGAGACGCAAACCGAATTCGTGCAGACAAAACTGATGCTCTGGACGTTGATGACCATGACGTATCGTGTTGTCCACTTTGGTAGGTCTCTTAGGGGTTTTGTACTCAGTTTTAGCTAACAATTCTGACATCCGTATGCCTGACAACTCCAGGCGCCGACTTCTCATTCAAATTCGCATGGGTGGATCGCTGATTAGAATCCCGTCATTTACTTGCGTGCGGTCTCGTAATTAGCCTCAAACCACGCCGTAGTCTCACGCAGCCCTTTACTCACGGAAGTGAACTCGAAATCCGGCAACAAACGACGCAGTTTCTTGTTACTCGCCGTCTTCTTAAACTGACCATCGGCCTTGCTCGTGTCAAACACGATTTCCCCTTTAAAGTTCATCGCAGAAGCGATCTCCCGCGCCACGTCGCCAATTGACACTTCGTCCTCTTCATCCACCGACAGAATGAGCGGCTCCACACTGTCGTAATGATCCAGCGTCCACAGCATGAGCCTCGCCACGTCGTGACTGGAGATAAACTGCCTCAAGGGCTTGCCACTGCCCCAGATAACCAACGGAGTCGAGTCTCTCTTCGCTACGTGGCACTTGTGGATGAGGCCGGGTACCACGTGACCATCGTCGATGTTAAAGTTATCGTGCGGTCCGTAGATGTTGGTAGGGATGACGGACGTGAAGTTACATCCGAACTGGTCGGCGTAGCAGCGGTTGAGCGTGTCGATGAGTCTCTTGGCCATAGCGTAGCCCTCATTGGATCTGTGCGCTCGGCCGTTGTGCAGCATAGTCTCGTCCAGTGGGTACGACGTCTCAGCAGGGAAGACGCAAGTGGACAAACACGACACAAGCTTCTGCACTCCGAACTGCTGGCAGTTCTGCAGCACCGAATCGTTGATAGCCATGTTCTCCCGGAAGAAGTCCACTTTCCTCGACAAATTGTGGAAGAGGCCACCGACGAGTGCTGCCAGGTGAAGGACGTCTGTGGGTCTCACACGTTCGAAGAGCTCTCGAGTCTCCTGGGGATCACGCAGATCGGCGTCTTTCGAGCCCACGAAGTGCCACTTGTCTGCGGTGGATCCTTGTGCAGCCACGACGTCCTGTAACGCGCGGCCTACGAGGCCTGTGCCACCGGTGACCAGTACTACCCGTCCAGAATGGTCGCCCATGCGTGTCAAAATGCGATCTTTTTTGATCGACAAATCATCCTGTTCTATTTTTTAGACCGGGAGTAAAATTATCCTTTTACTCCTTGACAACTTCCGAGTCGTCCCGGTTTAGGTACTGCAGCATCGAGTCTTCGTAAATCTTGACGTCCTTGAAACCCATGACCTGCTCGAGCGCAAATGCTGTGTGGGCAGCTCGAATTCCCCTTTGGCAGTACGTGATCACCGGTTTCCCCTTGTCGAGGTGGAAGATGTCCACAAAGACCTTATCCAGCTCCTCCTTGGACTTAAACTTTCCGTTCTGAATGAAGTCTACCCCTTCCATCCAGTTGAAGTTCACAGCCCCAGGAACGTGACCTGTACGTGCGTTCCCATTGGCATCCTCACCCCAGTACTCACCGGGGGATCTTGCATCCACAAATTGCGTAGACGGGTCTGCAATACCGTCCTGCACGGCCTTAAAGCCCACGAGCTTCTGCGTATCCACCGGTTGCGTCCAAAGCGAAGCGGGCGTCTCGCGATCTTCAGCCTCCCCAGTCTCCACTGTATTGTCATCAGCAACCCATTGCTTAACACCTCCATCCAGTACCTTAAGTTGTTCGACAGGGAAGCCATAGTGGCGGAAGACCCACCACATGCGTGTGGCCTTGAGGCTCATCTCGTCGTCGTAGAACACAAGTGTCGAGTCCTTGGGGATCTGCAATGACTGCAATACATCAGCAAATAGCTGCAGACTCACGACGTCTGTGGACTGAGGCGTCGGGTTCTTGAGCAGAGACGAAGCCAGAGCAAGGGGGACGGCATCCGGGATGTGGCCACGAGGATACGAGGCCGGGTGGTTGCAGTCCAGCAGCAGCAACGGCGGGTCACCCAAATCCTGAGCGGTGCGCACCCATTTAGAGTCGACAAGAGCGGAGAGCGACCGACTAGTGGAGGTAAGGCAGCGTCCGAAGCGAGACTGGCGGACAGGAGCGCAGCGAAGACGTAGGGGCAGCATGGGGGTATTTGGATGAAAAAGTAAAAATGCTTTGAAAAATGCTTTTTTTAGAAGCAATAAGAAACGTTCTAAATTTAGAACGTATTCAGAAAAAACAAATCGCTAGAAATCGATGCTACATTACACGCATCGATCCGTGGTTTTCCAAGACAAACGTGTCACGGAAGCTCGCTTCAACCGAAAACTGGACCTCATATTAGGAGCTCCGGAGACTCAACAAAATCCTTGTAATATTGCGATAATACTCAGAAAGCGAGGCACCTGACTGCTCAGCATCCATGACCTCGATTTCCTTTGCAAGTCCTTGTTGGGGGGAACATTCGTAGGATGTTCGAGTTTCCTGGAGACGATAGGAGTTTCATAACCGCAGTTGTTCCAACAGACAAGAGCAGGTGGAGCCACCTGGACAGTAGCAGGAAACTCCCACACAAGGGAACAGTCTAGTTTAGCTCATTCTCCTACTTGCTACGGCTCGATGACCCGCCTCACCACGCCCTCAATCGGAGCTGGTGGAGCAAATGCAATCCTTTGCCCCAAACGACTGAGTCAAGACCACGGAAACACGAGGTTATGTAAGATCAGCACCGTTTCAAACTGCGCATAGCCCACTGCCTTACGTATAGCATCACAGGTAAATTCCTCCTTCCGATTCTCGAACAACCACCGGAGAACGTGCAGATGACCACCCTGGGAGGCGCCATCCATTGCTCGCGTTGTGCACGTTGCTCCATGACTGTGTAACCATGCTACAATATTGAAATGGCCACGGCGAGCAGCTCCGTCCCTTGCGGCAGCAGTACAACCTTCTGTCCGGTTTTCATAAAGCCACTCCAGCATTTCGAAATAGCCTCCGCTTGCCGCCCTATCCATCGCGTATCTCTTGCAGCCCTCGCCTCTGTGTTCGTGTAGCCACTTGATCACGTGCAGGTGGCCATTACAAGCAGCTCCATCCATCGCATTAGTGGTGCATCCTTCAGTTCGATTAGCATGTAGCCATTTCACAACCTCCAAATGGCCATTTTGCAGCAAGATCCGTCGCGTCGGTGGCGCAGCCTTCACTTCGATTGGCCTGTAGCCATTTTACAATCTCCAGGTGACCATTTTCCGTAGCAAGATCCACTGCAACTGTAGTGCATCCTTCAGAACAATGAGCATGGAGCCATTGAACAACTCCCAAGTGCCCGTTAGCAGCAGCAGCATCCATCGCTATCGTAGTGCACCCTAGTACTTCATAACAATCAATCTGGGCTGGATGCGTTTCAGTGCGTTGTCTTTTGCGAGCCTGTTCATCTTCTGCTTTGCCTCCGACTTGAAGCAAATACTGCACGATGGCCAGATGACCCTTGCCTGCTGCTGCATCGACCACACTGCGCAATACCGACTTGGTAGCATCGAAATATTTCCTGTAGATGTATCCATCCTCATCTACTTGGCCACGGATGTCGACTCCTGGGTGAACTCGACGGTGGATACGACTTGCTAGGTGGTGGATTGTCGGTGGACGACGGTTCCTGGAAGCAGTAGTAGTTGTAGTTGTAGTAGTAGCCGTTGTTGTGCTTGTTTTCTTGAGGGGAAATTTGAGTTGTGGTTTATTTTTGTTTTGTTTTGCTACCCTCATTGTTTCTAGTTTTCCCTAGGGTCTCGCTCTAGGAACTACACTTTCTTCATATAAACAGTAAGACTTGATCTGCACGATGCCATTGATTATGGCCATGGCGATGCTCACCGGCGTCTGGTGGATCTCCGTAAGCCCCTCGGGTGCGCACTCGCATGTTGAAGTACTTCCGTAGAGCTCTGGTGCATTGCAGTCTTAGCATGCGCTGTGTCGGAACGCTGGGCGTGATCTGTGCTGATGAAGCCACTCGCATCAACTGGTGTGTCATGGGCTGCTGCTCGTGCGACGCCATCGCTTTGATCACGTCCTACATCTGCTTGGTTGCAGAAGACTGACAATCTCCACTCGAAGAATTTCGATTGGCGCCGTGCTGCTCCCGCAGCTCTTGCAGTAGACGTCGCCTGCTTGATGTCTTTTTCTCTTTCCCAGGTACACTCGGACGTCAAGCCACTTCACCAAGTACTCTGACTTTCTGTTGAATTACCGCTTTGCCACTAGACGCTCGACGGTACGCATAGTGTTGTCGAGGACGACATCGGGTATGTCAACAGGTGTCGCTTTAGGTTTTGGCCGTGAACGGAAACGGTCGTGTTGTTCCGGATACAGAGTCAGCAGGTCAACGTTGAAGCTCGGATGGCCACGTCGGAAACGACTTGGAAGTTTCAACCTAGCCACGTTCTCGTTGACCATGAACTCAATAGCAAACGGGCCCACAAGACGAGCTGTCAGCTTTGCCTTGGTGAGCTCTGTGTTATGAGCCACTTGCTTAAACGAAAGGTTTTCTGTATTCAGCAGTACCAAGTCGCCGCTTTGAAGTCTGGCTCTGCTCGACGGTTGTCGTAGTACTCCTTTTGCTTCTGTTTAGCATCCAGTAGAGCTTGCTGAGCTTGCTCCACGATTTCACGTCTCCGCTCTGCAAACTGTCGAGCAAATTCTGCCTTCGTGCGCTGTCCTTTTGAAGCGCAGTTTGTAGTGGTGTTGCTCGGATGCCGTGCAACACGACCACTGTCAATCTCAAACGGGGTGAGGCCCGTTGAAGCGCCAACCAGAGTCGCATGTGCGAACTCGACAGTCTCTAGAATTTCCGACCAGTCTGAGCCATGGATACTAGTCATACAGCGAAGAGAGTCTTCCAAAACCCTGTTCTGACGCTCAACTTGGCCGTCTGCTTGCGCACGGTGAGCTGTAGCCATTCTCAACTTCACCCCCATGGTCCTCATGAGCTCTTGCCAAAACGCTGCCGTAAAGCGAGGGTCACGATCGCTCACAATTTGTTCTGGCAGGCCGTGGTGCCGAACCACCGAATAAAAAACACTCGAGCACAGTCTGCAGCAGTAGTGGTCGAGTGCATTGGTGCATACTTCGCACGCTTGGACAGCAGGTCGACAGCTATTTGAATGCGGTCAAAGCTGTTCGAGACGGGCAATCCAGTTACGTAGTCAACTCCGACATGTTGCCAACACCCGGACGGTACTTCAAGAGGAATCAGCTTCCCTTTCTTCTTGGAGCTTGATACTTTGAATTTGCTGCATGTCAAACAGCTTTGCACGTAGTCCGTCACGTCGGCCTCCATTTCCTTCCAATAGTACCATGCCGCCAACTTAGCCAGGGTTCGAGGCACTCCTGGATGTGCAGACCCGTCATGGAACTCCTCGAGGAGTTTTGTCCGTAGTTCGTAGTCACGAGGAACACAGACCGGATCCACAGCACCACTGGTTTGGCGAAACACGATGTCATCTTTCCGGTAAAACTCTCCCTCTTTCATGGTACGTGGTGCGTCGAGCGGTACATCGCAGTAGTCATCATCACGGAGATATCCAGCCACAAAACGCGAACGCATCGCTTTGGAGAGCGCCACGGTCGTAGCATACCGCGTAACGCCGTGTACACGAAGTTCAACGTGTTGTTGGGCTACGACTGGACGTACTCGGCCAGAATTCTCCCCCCCGTTGCTGGCCATCCAGTAAAAGATGCAAGTCGTAGGAGTTTCGCGGGGCTAAGTCGTTCATCACATGCTGACGTTCATCGACCAACCGTTGTGCGTGTCGGCAGGAATCTGAACACGAGTGAATCTCAACGGCGCAGATGTCAACCTCCACACCGTTACAAGGCTCCGCCGTTCCGTCCTCAAATGTCTGCAGGTTGGCACTAGTATCGTCCGTGACTGTGCCCTCCTCTGGAATGCGGCGCGATAGTGCATCCGCTACCACGTTCTGTACACCCTTCACATGGTGCAACTCGAACTCGAACTGAGAGAAGAAGTCAAGCCATCTTGCCAACTTAGCCGAGACTACTGGGTGGTGTAGGAACCACCGACACGCGATGTTATCCGTGTACACAAAAAACGGACGACCGTGCAAGTAATGTCTCCACTTTGACAGCGCCAGTTTGATCGCAAACAACTCCTTTTCATGTGCTGGCCAGTTCAATTCATGGTTCCCAAAATTCTTGGAGAAGAAGGCAATTGGGTGATCAAATCCGTCATGCCGTTGCGAAAGAACTCCTCCGCAGCACAACTTCGACGCGTCTGTAGTTACCACAAAGGTCTCATCGAAATTCGGTTGTCGGAGTATCGGTGCTTGCTGTAGCGCTGCCTATATCAGCAAGAAGGCATTCTCCTGGTAAGGCGTCCATTCCCAGGCTTTGTCCTTCTTGACGAGGTCGCTGAGTGGCAAGACAATGTCCGCAAAACGATGGATGAACCGTCGGTAGTATCCAGCAAGGCCTAGAAAGCTTTGGAGCTCTTTAACCGTAGTCGGTCGCTGCCATTGTTCAATCGCTGCTGTTTTGGTTAGGTCCACCTGAAGTCCGCGCAGTGAAATTGTGTGTCCAAGAAAATTTACTGAGCTCTGAGCGAATGAACACTTTTCCACGCGAGCATAGAGCTTCTCCAGACGGAGAACGTCAAACACTGCGTCGAGGTGTCGTTCGTGTTCCTCCACAGACGCAGAGAAGACACAGATATCATCCAGATCGACAACCACGAAGTAAAACTTTCCCAGCAACAACCTCATCAAACGTGACCAGATTCCAGGCATACCTGCAACCCTCATTGGAGCAACGCACCAGTGGTAGGTCTCAGTCTCGGTACGAAACGCAGTATACGACCGGCTTGCTGGCTTGACTCTCATCTGGTGGTATCCTTGGGCGAGGTCGATGACACTAAATATCACTGCAAGCGCCATCTGGTCGAAAAACTCCTCAATGTTGGGCAGCGGAATCTTCGGGACCAACGTCTGGCTGTTCAAGTAGCGATAATCAACCACCCACCGAATAGCTACAGTAGAACTTCCACTACGAATCCATTCACGCCGGCTCTGTTGCTTTCCCGTCTTTCGATCGCGCTTCAGAATCCCGAATACATTCAAAACCCAAGGAGAGTCACTAATTTCAATCCACTGCTTCTCCAGTAATTCGTTGACGAAAATCTGCAAAGCCTCTTGCACCGTTTTCGATAAACGCAACGGAGCACGGCTACTGGGTCGAGCGTCTGGTTTCAGGTTCAATTCGAATTCGACGCGTCTTTCGGGTGGCAAACGAGTCAGCAGCGTCGCTGGGAACACATCAGAGTACTCGCTGAGAAGAGATTGAATTGCGTCTGGCATGTCCCCGTTACCGTTCATCGAGGTTACTTTCACGTGGAAAAAGCTGTAATCGTCTTGATCCAGTGGCGACACAAAATGATTCACACTCGCGTCGTCCATGTGGATGTAGTGGTAGGCCCCACTGAGCTCTGGATATGACGAGAAGGATGTCACCACCTTGACCTCGTGTGTCCTCCAATTTATTGTCGGGTTAAACTGAGTGGGCCACGGTTTACCCGAATGACATCGTGCGAGAGCGGAAGCTCGAATTTCGTGAAAAGGACTTTGTTGTAAACCATGCCGTCCATAGTCATAGAGCCCCCACTTCCCGCAACGTTACGTTATGGCGGATACTGCTATCAAAGCTCTCCACGGAAGCCACGTGTTGATCACCAGGACCCGTTATAGCACCAGGTTTCTCGAGATTGTGATTCGCGCCGCAGTCGATTAACGCTAGAAGCGTTTGCCCGTTGATCGTGACACGTTTCCGTATCAAATTGTGCTGGGCCGCGACGTTACTCGGCACGTGAACCTTTGTCATGTTGACTTTGTACTCTCGGAATGCCAAGGGTTCCGAGTTAACACTCTCAATGAGAGACGGATCTTTGAGCTGAACAGCGTTGATGGTACGCTGCCGGGCTATATCAAAGCGCTCGCTCTTCCTGAATGTTGATTTCGATCTGCAGCCGTTCATGCGGTGTCCAGGACGTTTGCACCGAAAGCACAGGTTGCGTCGTCTACATTCTTCCCGTGAGATGCTGCGCACGTTCATGTTGTCGATTTCCATGAGCGCAGCGGTGTCTGCTGCGCTCTCGTCGCGGCGTGGACGAGAGCCTTATCGATCACTTCTGTCGTTAGCGTGCGAACGTTCAAACTCAAGCGCCACTGCAATCGCCTTCGACACCGTGGAGCAACGACGGTACGCAACTTCTTCTCGAGTCCTCGTCACGAGTCCATGCACAAACGGCGGCGGGGGGGGG